>CM057933.1:7069412-7127140 GCA_030141595.1 Chydorus sphaericus
GCAGGCCATTACATTAATCATTATTATGAAATACTTAATTTAATATTTTATTCTTATTATTATTCAGAAGTATATTTTATTAAGGTAAACTTAAAAATAAAGGATTTTATTTAAGTATACTTTTATAGCATAATATTATCGTTATCTTAATTGGTAAATTGTTCAAATAGAGCTAAAAACTTTTTAAGGTTTAATATGCAAATAAAGGTTCAATTACTTAGAATAATAAAAATATTCAAAGAAAAAAATAAATGAAAAGTAGGCTTATGGTAAGACTCGAACCCTGGTACCCATGACTAGCAGACTGACGCTCTACCAGTTTGCCACATGAGTGAGCCACGGAGCAGTTTGACAGACCACCTTCCCCCCCCCCCCCCTTTCCTTTCGCCTCTCTCTTTCTCTCTGACTAGGCCTGTTACATTTTTTACTTTTTTAAGTACACAATAGGGAGGGTGCGGAAATTTCTGCTAGGAAATTTAACCAGGGTGGCGGCCAATGTGGAGGATATTTTATACAGAGACTTACGGCGGAAAGTAGCATTTTTGCTGGCATCTCGAAAGTAAGAGCTCCGTCAGAATTTTTTTTTAACCTTTTTTAGAACTGGCAACTCTGGTCAACCGGCCCCGGTTTTTTAAAGTCTCCCATAAGAACTAATGCATTTTAGGTATTTTTTAAGGCATTTTAACTTCATGAAATATTTTTAAAGGGTTGGTACGTTCTCATTAGTTACGGGGAATTCAATGTTCAAGCGATAAAAATTTTTTAATTTATTTATTTTCATAAATAATCGAGATATTTACATTTTCCCGAGTGGCCTATGCCATAAGAGTACGTGTAATGGACGTTACCCCTCTTTTTCCGCTTCCTTCCTTTAGTCTCTATTTTAACACAGTGGTTTATGGTGAAAGTCCCTCAGAAAAAAATGATATTATCTCAAGTTTTACTTAATAAAACTTTTAAAAAATATTTATTGATTGAGGGTTGAATTTCCCGTAACTCGCCCAATCATAACCACCCCTTTAAAAAATCCCCGAAGAGCTACAATGCCTTAAAAACAGCTAAAATGCATTAGCTCTTATGGGAGACTTAAAAAAACGGGGCCGGTTGACCAGAGTTGGGCTAAACTATAGAATGCGACTACGCTTTTTCGTCAATTAGTTTAATCAAATCACTTAAATGATTAAATCTCTTAATTGAAAAACCAGGGGGTTTGTATAGGAGATACTTAATTAACTTCAATCGTTGAAATAACTAAATTTCTTTAAAGCATTTAAATTACTTCAATTCCGTCAATTAATGGAATAGAATGTTATCCCGAATGGAAATCTTTAAAAAACTAAAATTTTATTTAATTTAGTATTTTAAGTAAATTAAGTGATTAGACTATATTAACCACAGAATTCACCGAGAATCGAACCTAATATCTTGCTCTCATGAGCCTAGTACTATACCAATGAGCCAGCTAGACGACGAAACTCCGGCAATTTATTAGCTAGTGAATTATGAATCTTACATACACACATATATATATTATTTATGTATCCCTGAGGGTTAAGATTTACGTAGTAAATTACCGAAAGGTAGTTAATATTTGTACCCCTAGAGGGTGTCAGCCAGGGAGAGGCTCCGGGATGTTTAATGAAAAAAAAAGTTCGGACAAGGGCGGCGACTTAACTAGGCCTAATAGTCAAAATTATTGGCATAAAGTATTTAAAAATATTTGTGAATGCAAAAATGTGCTGGGTGGCTTAGGGGTGGTTTGGTGGCTATGAATTGCAATAAAAATTTGACATTAAAAAGATGCATCGGTGGTGTCATTTAAAGTTTGTAGGACCACTTCAAGTTGTTGAAGTGCTATGTAAACATTGCTGTCAGCTGATGACAATTGACACTCGCCACTCGGGGTCTCGGGCTATGCGGCTATGCCTGGCGAAGGGCGATCTACTAGCCGGTTAGCCTACTGCGAAGTTAAAATTGAGAACAGCTACTTGATTTCTGAATTTTATGAGTAATGGAAGAGCTTCAGTCTTCAGAAATATAGCTGACGCAATTTTTAAGGTTTTAATGGTATTGTGTAGATTGAAATAGATTATATCAACTTGGGAAGCTGAGAATTAAGTCATTTTTATCAAAGTATTTAGTTGAGGGCCATTACTTTTTCTTTACAATACATTACATTTAACAACCATTGAATACAATTCGATTTATTTAGAGAGAAAAAAGGCATTGAAACCAAACTATATATTTTAAATGTTGGAGTTACATAAACTATTAGAACGAGATATTGACAAAGGCTTATAGGGTTTACGCTCATGGTGTAAATCTATCATTACTTTTTTTCGGATTATCAGTCTGATACATAAATACAGCTTGGTTTACGAGTTAATTGGTAGCACTAGTGGCGCAGGTGGCTAAGCTACCGCAAAATTGGAGTTTATATTAGTTCCACTTGAAAGTTCGAATCTAGCTAGTGTCTTTCATTACTGGACATTTTTTATTATTTTTTTTTAATTTTCTGATTTACATAAGCCTTTGCACAACCTTATAAGGTCCAGTTAAATGAGGTACAGATGAAAAATTCTACTGTTTTTTTTTAATTTTTATCTAGAATTTATGTCAAGGTTTAACCCAGTGAATATACAACTCTCAATTTAACATTTGGGTTCAATGAAAAAATGGCTTTACACAGACCATAAAAATGGCTCACCCGGCAAGCGACTTCGCTTCGAGAGTTAAGTCATTTCCATAAAAGTATTTAGTCGACGGCTACTACTTTTTATTTACAACAAATTACAATCTACTACCATTGAATACAATACGATTCATTTATGAGAGGAAAATGGAATTGACGCCAAATTATATATTTTAAATGTTGGAATTACAAAAATCATTAAAACGAAATAATGACAAAGGCTTACAGGGTTTACACTCATGATATAAAATATATCTTAATTTTTTCGGATTTTCAGTTTTTACATACATACAGCTAGATTGGTGGAATATTTCGTATTATATGTGGCGTAGGTGGCTAAACTACCGTACTTTCGGAGATGGGAAGGAATTATTTGTGGTCAAGAGTTCGAATCTATCTTGCGACATTCATTACCTGAGTTGTTTATTTAATAATTTTTTGGTTGAAAAAAGTTATATATATACAGAACTTGTATAAATGTAATTATCTAAAAGGTCATGCACTCATGGCAGCGGCCAGTAGACTTATTATCCGATACTAGAATATCGTTCCGTAATTAACAATTATCATCTTGTAACCTATTATCTATACAATAATTCTTCTATATAGCTATTGTCACTTTTGATGGTCTGTGTAGAGCCATTCTTTTTATTGTGCCCGAATATAAAATTGAGTAGTTGTATATTCGCTGGATCCAAACCTGGAAAAAATGCTATATAATAATTTATGAAACAAATGGCGTTTTCCATTGGTAGGGTAGATTCTCAGATTCTTGTGAATCCGTCAAAAAACGTATTCCATTGGTAGGGTAAGAGTTGGATTCGTATATTCCATTGGGCGATTAAATCTAGGAATCTGGACGGATTCTCAAGAATCTCAACCCGAGTCCCCGACTCGGTTTCAGATTCTCTACTCGGATTTTCTGCTGCCTAGATGCATATTTTTGACCAAAGTCGTCTGCTAGCTACTTTTTATTTTTTTAACTGCTCTTGAGCAGACGACACATTTCCGATTCGGGGTTCAAGGAGAAAAACAAGTTCCATTGAGATTGTGGAATCCGAGAAGAATCAGATTTATATAAGACTAGAATCCGATTTCAGGATTTATCTCTTACTCTACCAATGGAAAACGCCATTAATAACTTTTTTCAACCAAAAAATTATTAAATAAACAACTCAGGTAATGAATGTCGCAAGATAGATTCGAACTCTTGACCACAAATAATTCCTTCCCATCTCCGAAAGTACGGTAGTTTAGCCACCTACGCCACATATAATACGAAATATTCCACCAATCTAGCTGTATGTATGTAAAAACTGAAAATCCGAAAAAATTAAGATATATTTTATATCATGAGTGTAAACCCTGTAAGCCTTTGTCATTATTTCGTTTTAATGATTTTTGTAATTCCAACATTTAAAATATATAATTTGGCGTCAATTCCATTTTCCTCTCATAAATGAATCGTATTGTATTCAATGGTAGTAGATTGTAATTTGTTGTAAATAAAAAGTAGTAGCCGTCGACTACTGTATCGTTTTAATGATTTTGTAATTCCAACATTTAAAATATATAATTTGGCGTCAATTCCATTTTCCTCTCATAAATGAATCGTATTGTATTCAATGGTAGTAGATTGTAATTTGTTGTAAATAAAAAGTAGTAGCCGTCGACGACTGTAAAAACTATCCGTAAAAAATGGAACAGACCATATTAAGGACTAGGTTTTAATGATTGATAACACCCTATTTAGAAATATACTGATATATAGTACCCACCGGATTATAATTGTATGAGTGCGTGGTTCAAACTGATGACAGTTTTCTTGTAAAAAGTAGCTCAAAATTATTAACGATGGATTTTTCCCACACTCCTTACATGCTTGTCTTTTCGTGAACTTGTACGTGACCTAATCAATAACTCTCAATTGGAAATGATAAAAAGAATCAGGTATAATCAAGAGTATAATGGACAAACATATCTAGGTTATGGGAAAAATCAGAAAAATGACTTAAAATTGAGCTACTCTAAGCCAGAAAATAATTTAACCCGTGCATTTATGGGGGAAATGAGAGGTGTGCTTAAAAGTCCGTTGGGTGCGGTGACTTTTAGATGTAAAATTTTAAGCTCTACAATATCCATATGAATTAATTACTAATTTGATTTATTTGGAAAAAAATAGCGGAACCTGTGTTAACCCGAAAGGATGATAAATTTAAGATCTTGTATTAAATTAAATTAAGTATTTTCATAATTTTAAGTATTTAAGTTTCAACGAAAAAGCGTTGTTACATTCTATAGTTTTACCATATTATCTAATCCCGTTATCAATGCGTTCACATTTCTTTTAAAATTTGATGAATGGGATACGAAGAGTATTACATCTAGAAATTTTCCATAAACATTGTTATTTTGGGTATTTAGTTAGTTCTTACTTTAACTAGAAAACAGAATATTTAAGAAAAAACTGCAGCCCACTACTTTAAAAAAAAATACAAGTGTCATTTCGAAAAAATTTTTAAGTGGAACGACTGAATTATTCTATTAAGGGCTAGTGAGTGAGCCAAAAATCTTTTTTAAACCGATTTATTTCACATTGAAGATGAACGCGTTAACTGGTCAAGGGTTTACTATTAACGCAGGACCGCAGACCTCGGTGAGTCGGCGGAGAATTTCTTCGGACTTCGGTAAGTTCGGTTAAGTGACACTAAACACTTATTCAGTTATTCTGTTTGGTTACGGCCGTGAATTACAAGACTAATAAATTATTGTGTTATGCTGATGCTATGTCAGTACACCAATAACTTGAGTTAAAAGATAGTGACTCTTTAAGTGTTCCAATTAGTAATTTTGTTGTTTAGCTCACGTAATCTCATACACAAATAAAGGTAAATAAATTTCAATGTTTGTCTAATGCGCACCATGTTCTTCTCTTACAACTTTGAAGTGTATCTAGATTTACTGTAGTAGGTTGAAATGTTTCATGTAATACTTAGCATTGTCCTATTTGTCCTTACGATTCTATAGATATTATGGTACAGAAACCGTGCAGAAACTGAGACTATACTGAAATCGTTCCATATTGTTAATTAATAAACCCATAAGAGGGATGTATGGTTGAACATTTGTGTGATTTAAAACATTCTGGCATAGTAATTGCTTCATATTTTTATTCTTGTGTTCTAATTATAGGAACGAACTATATAATATACCTGAATGGAGTAATCCATTAGCTAAGATGCCATTGATGTATTTGCTATTGATAATATGGTCCAATTTATGTTAGTCTAAATAATGCAACTTCCTATTTATCTTTGAAAAATGTATATATTATTTGTTAAATATTATGGTCAAACACCTTGAAGTTGTGCAATGAAATATTTATATGTTCATGTCATAATGATCTATTCTTTATATTTTTTTTGTCTTAAGAAATGGTTGGAAGTACAGCTGGTGCTGAAAAGAGTATTTTCCAAGTTGAAAAAATCCATAGAAATGGGGCAATATTATGAAGCACATCAAGTGAGTATTTTTCAATCTTGCAATTATCAAATATTTAACACTGAGATTTCAACATTTACTAATGTTATTATCCAAAAGTGAGAAATTCTATAATGTATCATAATAAGGTTCCATGTTGACAGTGCTAAACTGTTCCAAATATTAGAACTAAATCTGTTCAAAAAAAAAAGATCAAACTTTTAATAAGGTTCATTTATTAATTTCGTTTCTTGTTTACGCCATGTAGATGTACCGTACACTTTATTTCAGGTAATTTTTAGTGTAAGTAAATCAAATGTTAAGGTTGTTTTAAATATTCTTATAAACTTCTAGGTATGTTGCCCAGGAAAAATTTTGAGGACGTTTTCAAACTTTTGTATGAGGGATCAATGCAATTGTTTCAACACCAACAATTCTCCAGTGGTGCGGACTTGGCTAAACTCTTCGTCGAAGCCCTCCACAATCCAAAACAAGCGTTAACAAGGATATTGTAGCAAATTTGACTGAGATAATGGCGAAAATTCCACGTTCTGCGCCCGAAAGGCAACGTTTATTATGACCGCTCTCAGGTACCATATGGAAACTTTGTGACCATCAATTACAGTTTAAAAAGGTTAAACGAAACTAGCAGTTTAAGGGTGCTGTTTTTCTCGATTTACTTATCAACATCATTACTATCAGTTGGTCTCAGATGGAGAATCCTGAACTAAGAAAATTTGATGGACACCCTCTTGTTCATCAGTCATTTGCCCAAGTTTACTGGAGCGGTAAGACATGTTAATTGTGCTAAATATTGAGAGGTTGCACACTCACGAATATTCGGGTAGTACAAAAAGGGTTCAGTTAATTAAAGTCGAATACAAATCTTGAGCAAAAGAGAGGCAGCGCTTTTATAAGGCCTATTAAAGTTTGCTTATATTTTTGAGTCTGCAACCTCTCATTTTAAATCATTACTCTGTAAATTTAGAATAATAATTCAATTTCCCGTACAATCATATAGAAAACAATTACCATATGGCAAGATATCATTATTTGCGCTCAAATGACATGGAGAATCTTGGCGCTATGTTGGTTGAAATCCAAGTTGAAATGGGATATCGCACTGAAGTTGACATCTTCATCACCCAAAGCTGTTCTCCCAAGTTCTATGCATAAGGAACATTGTATTGCGAATGCTCTATTTGATAGCTACATACAACGTCACCCCTTACTATGCAAGGGACCTCCTTTTAAGTTCCTTTGCTAAACTTTATTTGGATGCTACTCCTTTCCATTCTACTACCTCAAAGGTATGCATAACCATTTCAAAGTCATGCATTCTTGATTCTCTGTTCATGATGTAAATTATTGGAGAGAATTAACTATTAATGAACTACTTTCAGACTTAAAGTCGCAGCCTACAACATTCTTTGTGACTACTATGAATCAAGTTGAGGCGCGATCCTTCCATCCGAGATTTTCTCGAACGCGTTGGACAGGTATGGAACTTTTTATTTTAATAGCAACTTTTTGCAACATCCATACTTAAATTAGTGCACCTATGTTGCCCTATTTTTGTAATTTATGCTTTATATTAGCCTTCATGTTACCTCATATTTGTCTTTAAATGCAAAACTAACGCTCTAATATCAAAATCATAATATAATCTTTTCCAGATTTATTTTGGTATTCTTCCACAACGGTCGGGGCATGTCTTCTAATCCAGGAGTATTTGGTAACACTTTAAAAATTAATTGTTTTTTTTACATTCCTTTAATATATGGTTCTTTGGTCTTCTGGCATAGGTAACCTGATCCAATCTTTGATCGGAAGTCTAGATGAAGGTTTCCGATCAAGATGACGGCGGGTCAAGGTCAAACTTCGTTCATCTGATCTTGATTGATTATTTTTCACCTAGTAATTTGCTGATGAGATTTGGTTGTCAGAGATAAAATAATTAATTAAAAGTTCCCTTCGATATTGAAGTCAAATTAATCTTGACCATCTTCACTCTTCAGTGTGTTCAATGTGAAAGACTTGCGATCATAGTGCCCACCACCCTAGAGTTACATTGTGCGTTTAGGATTTTGGGTTCTTGGTAAAGCGAAGCGAAAACGGTGACTGCCATTGCTCGACCAGATTATAAGCCTGCTGCTTTACTATATAATATCTTATGTGCCTTAGCTTGAGTTTGTTTTCTAATTGATTCAGTGGAACTGAATTACTCATTTTCAACCGGCGAGCTCTTCTTTATAAGCTTACGATCTTTGTTCATTACATTTCCTAGATTTCCTAGACATCTCGCTCGGTCTGTCCGTTTATCCGTTAGAGGGCACTAACTCACCAATCACTCCACTCCAAGCAGTGTTGCCATCGGTCTGCTCCATTTACAGTAATCCATGCAGATGCAGTAACTACTTCTAAGACCCTTGCTTGAGAGTTGAGACAGGTTGAGACATTGTTAATAGTTTTTGAGTTGCCTCTCAAGTTTCATATAGGAAGCCGTGATTCATTTGAATTTAAAGTTTTGAGCTTGATTGTCAATATGGATACAGTGATTTGGTAGAACATTTTCTATTAAGTGAACAGCATTTAAAAATATCGAATGTTGCTTCTAAAGAAGAATGCATGCCATGGTCGTCAGTAAACCTTGAGGCTCAAATTGGCCCTACTTCTTTATATGGTACAGCAAAGCATCAGCATGTGATTGATCCTAAAGAGATTCAAAGGATAGAGAGTTAGAGCATTTATTAGAATGTGTGGAATTATTCAGCGGAAAATCTAGCTCGCTTCAAGAGTTCAGGAAAAAAATTCATAGTCAGCATCTCAACAACACATCAGTTAATGGGTATTTGTCCCTACTTCATGGCTCCCACAAGTATAGAAAAAAACTACATAATTCTGAACAACTTGATTGAATTGCTATTACATTTTTGATCTGAAATTTTTAGATTTCTGATGAATTCCATAACTTGTCTGAAGGACATTTGGGGAAGTGATACTAACTGCTGTCAGTTTGGAGTTGATTTGGTCAACATTACTTCTCTCGCTGCAAACCACCATGCAGATGGATTGGTAGTTAATTTTTGTATTATTTGTAATTACTTATTAACTCATGTTTTCTATCACATATTTTCTTCATGGAGTATATGGCCTGATATTCTAAAAATACTTTCAAACTTTAAAATATTGTCTTAAATTTTTAGGCATACATAAAAGTAAGTACTGAACTTTAATTTGTAATTTGTCATTTTTGAAAATTGTTCTAAAATCCTAGTAGACATATCTTATTCGTTAAGTGAGCAAGAAGTTTCATTGATCAATTATTTATTTTCTACTTGCCGAAGAAAATAACGCTTTAAATGTATTACCGTTTATCGCGTAGGCCCTATTATTGGTTAAAAAGTGTTAGTTCAAGAGAAATTGAGTTAATATTTTGACCGCGGTTGAAGAAATATACTATTCTAATGGTCAGAGTATTTTAAAAATTTAATTAATTATTGATTCTTATTTCAGGTTGAGGGCATCAAGAAATAGCTAGCTTTCAGCAACTATTCCATTCAAACAAATTCTAATTTTTAACAGTGAATTAAATTGAAATTATCAACATGGCAGATGATATTCTAGTTGTATTGAGAACATGCAAGTAGTCTTTACTTCCCAACGAATACAATCTTATTGTTCAACCAAATGTAAAGGACAAAGAGAGATAAAATCTTTTTCTTTCATAACCCATCCATTAGCTAATGCACACGGAACATGAGTTCGGTTCCCACAACCACGATGCCGACAAAATACATGTCCTCCACTTTCATGGCAATGTATGCACACCTGTAGACAGATAATGGTAAGTTATATCAATTTCAAACATTTTAGTTTGTAACTTATCACCATTTGCTTAGAGTCAGATAAAGCTTTATCCAGTCCCACTAGTCGTGGAGGTATCAAACAAACACCAGGAGCCCAGCTAAAAATGTGAAAAAAAAAATTAATGAGAAATGATGGGCAAATAGCATAAGAGTATGTACAGAAAAGCACACAGTAAAAAGGCAATAATAAGGAATACATACACTAAGCAACTTTCATGAAACCACACTTCAGTTTTCTCTTGAACAGATGGGGTATTCATTAAGGCTAAAGTGTCATGAGGCAATGTTGAAACAGACATGTTAGAGGTGTGTTCTTCACTAACATTCTTGCTTCTTGGAGATTTCTTGTTCTTCACTTTAGCTGGAGAGGAATGGCACTGAGGTGTGTAAGGTAGATTCACTAGAGAAGTGTTTGCAACATCTGATTGTTGTTTAGGATTGGAAGAAGTGTTCTCATGAGATATCAGATTGGCAGACTACATGTGGTGACATTAAAAGGGTTGGTTTGAGTGAATCAGTTGGCAGTAAAATAATAAAATTTAGTTACCTGCTGAATGTAATAAGGTCCATACAAATCACCAAGAAAAGCCACATGAGTATGCATGTGACAAAAAATACAAATCCAAGAAGGATCGCGTGTCGTAGTATCGTACTTTCATTCAATGTGCTGGAATGAAAATTATGATAAAAGAAACTGCTGATTTTACAAAATCACTTATTACTTTGTATACCTAGAGAAACCAACTTTGGCAGCTTTATTACGATGCTCTTGGTCAACATACTGGGATACTTTGGTTAATCTGGAAGCCAATTTCCCTTCTGATTCATCTTCCTATACAACACAACAGTAGAACCATGGTAGAACATAACTCCCAGGATATATCAAGAGGAAAAATAATAGTAGCAACAATTCATCATTAATTTCACTGTAATACCAAACCTTGAAATGTGCATTGACAATTTTAACTGAAGTTGGAGAACTCCAGTTTCCCTCGACTCGGACATAGGGATAACGTTGTTCCAAAATCTTGTTAGTAGCTACCTTCCTACTTAATAATTCTTGTTCATTCAACTTGGATTGTTTATCCTTTTTCTTCCCAACACCTGGATGCTTCATCTTCATCTTCATCACAAGGAAAAGATCTAGTCAGTAAAAGTCTTAAGGAGATACACGACACGTTGAAAACCACGTCCTTCGTTTCACGTCGCGACGGAAGACTAGAACTAGACGTCTGTGGATGAATTTTTTTTTCGTGAAAATTGGACAATGATCAACAATCCAATCTGATACCAATTGTCAAGACAGTCTGATCAAGATACTGTACTGCAGTCTGCAACGTTAGTACTGACGTCTGACAGAGTGACAGTACTATCAAGTGATCAAGTCACGGCTTCACGTGCAAGGTACAGTACTGTTCAGTACTGTAGTGGCGAAGTGGCATGCAAGGAAAGTTACACGGCCAATTTTACTGGTATTTCTTACTATGAATTGTTTCTTACGTTGCCAACCACTGTAGGTCTGCTATAGGGAAGTCGCTACTCGCTAGCTCCACGGTGGGCAAAAGTGAAACTAACATGGAGAACAATATTTAAACATTCATAGGTGTTCAACGAAAAGTGGGTTGGCGCTTACGATGGTGGGGATTCATCATATAATATTTCATTTCAATCATTTTTTTCCCACCTAACAATCATATTTCTTTGAAGCATTATCGTATGTGTATTTTTAAAACTGTCATCATTACGCAAAATACGCCATTAAACAGTTCATCCTATCTATTTAAGACCTAATTAGTTAAACTCAATATATGGTGAAATAACTTTGAATTTTAACTTGTATCGTACGATATGCGATGATCATAATTTTAAACCCCTTGCTCTATTACAGTGGCATACAATTATCCCCACGGACCTACAGTCATACAGACCGATCCGTCCGACAACTAATTAAACAATTCATTCTTACTCTCAAGACTGTGTTAGGTACATAACAAAATTATTTATAAATGAACTAAACGGGTCAGATGGCCAAGCAGCTCGGCCATGTCAAAACGTAAGCCATCCAGCCCATCCTACACTTTCGAGTTGTCACGGCCGTCTGTAGTGAAGTAGGGATACTTCATAGCCGCAGAGCCTGTAGAGGTAGTAGAGACTACAGAGGGGAGTAGTGTTTCAAAGAAAAAAAATTGTGCTTCGTTGGTTTAAATTAGTTCATGTGAAATAGAGTTTGAATTTTAATATTTAACTCGCCGATTAAAATTCTTTGATTCTTATGAGGGAATAACGGAGAAAAAAAAATCTTAACTCGAGTTATTGGTTGCTGCGGATTCCTGCCTTCGCTGCTGTGGTGGAGTGGCGAGGGTCTCTCCATTTTCTGACCCTGCAGCTTAAGACACACTCAAACAAAATGGCTGCTGTACATTGTTAATGATTGTGTACCTTGTTTTTTCTGTTTGTCACTCTGCCTGAAACGGCTCTTCAAGTGGCGATTCTAGACAGAAATTCGGGTTACATCGTTTCAACGTTTTGTTCCTTGTGTGTACATTTATTACATTTTGTTTCTGTTCTCCTAACTGAATTTTTGTTCAGCCCCCTCTTCCCTCTTTGTTCTCGTTATTGAAGTCGCTTTCCACATCAACAATGTCGAGTCTTGTGAGACCCCCCGAGTTTGTCATCGCACAAAAATATCGCCTTGTGCGTAAAATTGGCAGTGGATCATTTGGAGATATTTACCTCGCCATCAACATTGCCACAGGAGAAGTAAAAGAAAAAAAAATCTTAGTTGAAGCTTCTCTGTTTAAAAAATACTGCAATTTCCTTTTTTTCTTTTTATGTATCAGGAAGTTGCTGTGAAGTTAGAACCCATGAAGGCTAGGCATCCTCAACTTCTTTATGAAAGCAAATTGTACAAAGTACTGCAGGGTGGTCTGGGTATCCCTCACATACGGTAATAATCTTTTTCATTTTTCTCACGAGATTGTGATAGCTTGTTTAAGTGGACTAAGTATAAGACATGGATACCCCTTAACTCTTTCAATTACATATTTTTATTGGCCACTTAAATAATGAAGGTTCTGATTGCTCTTGTCCAGCTTTAACACATCAAGTTTTTTTTTACAAAGTAACATTTTGTTTTATTGACTTGAAAGCTTTGTTTTTATTTCATCATGTACAACATTATTGGCCGATTCTCCTCATTCTTTTTGTTTTATCTAATTAAGATAGTTTGACCCATCTACATAGTGGTATGTACCTTTTTCTTTCACAGATGGTATGGTCAGGAACGGGATTACAACGTATTAGTGATGGACCTCTTAGGACCCTCATTAGAAGACTTGTTTAATTTTTGTTCCCGTCGTTTCACAATGAAAACTGTGCTCATGCTTGCCGATCAAATGATAGGCCGTATCGAGTACGTCCACTCGAAAAACTTTATTCATCGAGACATCAAGCCTGACAACTTTCTCATGGGCATTGGTCGCCATTGTAACAAAGTGCGTACATTATTTTTTTTATTTTTCAATCCGAACCTAGGTAATTGAATTGTTTCTTAATTTTGTGTCTCCAGTTGTTCCTGATTGATTATGGACTTGCTAAGAAATACCGAGACTCCCGCACACGGCTCCACATTTCTTACAGAGAAGACAAAAATCTAACCGGAACTGCGCGTTACGCTTCCATTAATGCTCATTTGGGCATTGAACAGAGGTAAATTTCGCTCGTGATATCCTAGTTATTTACTTAAACAATCGAAGGAGCTTAAAAATGTCTATTTGCATCAGTCTCCCCAGTTGAAGAAAAGTAAATTGTAATAAAATCTTTTTGGTATTGGAAAACATAATGGTAAAGAATTTTGGATAATTTTGAAACTAACAAACAGATATATATGGCTAAATACTCGCATTTCGATTCCATTAAATGATATTAAATGATAGAAAATTCCCCAATAGCATTTCAATTTGCAAAGTTTTTGCCGTACACGGTTTTTAGAATATTTTTACGTGGTGGCGAATTTAAGGACCCAATTTAAATGTAGTGATGAGTAAAAAATGTTTTAAGTCCTATGTTTGGTTAGTGTGTTAGTTGCCTCTAAATAAAAATATAAATTGATTGTTATACCTATAATGCCTTACATTCGCAGTCGCCGGGATGATATGGAGTCAATGGGCTACGTGTTAATGTACTTCAATCGTGGAAGCCTGCCTTGGCAAGGGCTCAAGGTATCTGATTTAATTGTCTAGCTTTCTTATTCCATTCGGGGAATTTGAGTAAACTTCGTTGCACGTCATGTGCGATGTTATTCAATCATAAGTATGTATTGATTCTTCCCCGCGAGAAACCTTTATTGCACTTGGCGGTAAACCAGATGGTTTGATTCTCACTGACCTTACAATTGTTTGCTTTACTTTCCATGTGGGTAAGGCGGCCACCAAGAAACAAAAATATGAGAAGATCAGTGAGAAGAAAATGTCGACTCCAGTTGAAGTTCTCTGCAAAGTAATATTTCAAATTTTTTTTTTACCACTCTGACAACTGCTTAATTTTAATCGGTTTCTTAAAAAGGGTTTCCCGGCTGAATTCGCTATGTACTTGAATTACTGTCGTGGATTACGGTTCGAAGAGCAGCCAGACTACATGTATCTAAGGCAGCTTTTTCGGATTTTGTTTCGAACGTTGAACCATCAATACGATTACACATTCGATTGGACCATGTTGAAGCAGAAGGCTGCCGCTTCTGCTGCTGTAATTGGAGGCAGTTCTTCACAGGTGATTACCCGAATCCATACTTGTAGTTGTTATAAGCTAGGAATCCATAATCTTACAATCTTACTTTGATTTCATTGCAGGCAATGCAACCTCTTCCGGCTCCAGCAGATGATCGCGAACTTCGTGAAGTGCGAGAACGGGAGGTAACTGGTGCTCGCAAGTGACTGGCTAGCAGCGGGGGGCGTGACGCGGGCGATAAGGAGGTGGGACCTAAGGCGCCTAAAGCTGCTAAAACGAGAGAGACGGGCGATGAGGAGGATGCGAAAAATCCACCAGTCGACCCTTTTCCACTATTGCTTTCCGAAACTGACAAACGTGTTCTTCGCTCGGCCTCCCGCAGAGCGAAATAGTTTCGGCGTCACTTGTTTACCTCTTGAATTATAGAATCAACCACCACATCAACAAACAAATTACATAAAGAATACTAATGGGGGATATGTTTGAACACTTTTTTTTCGCGATTTGCCTCGGATAATTGTTGCGAATGGAGATAGAAAGCACGGTTTTTCGCAGCGACTGTATCTTGTAATTGTCCTTCAAAGAGTTGTTTCCAATTTGTGTCATGTGCATTGTGTGCTAGGTTTTTTTTAATCTTATGGATGGTTCAAGCCCTGTCGTTCATTATGCCAGCCTCCTTAATGCTTATCAGCAGTGGTATCCTGTCCAGTCCAGTTTTTGAAGAGCTGGGTCGACCGAGAAATGGATGCGATCGTGTTATCGACATCTTTTGAAATCTATCCCTTCCTGCTTTGATATAGGGTATTTGTTTTTCCCATAACCGGTTGATTGGCACATTTTCCCATGTCCACTCCACATTGTAGGGTTCCGACCGATAAAATGCCATTTGAACTGTCTTCACTTTGTTTTCTCATGTTGGCATCGTCATTGGTTTCTTTCATCATACCCTACCTTACTTTCGCCCTTTCATTTCATGGAAACAAAGAAAAAGCCGGTTGTGCGGCTGAAACTATGCTGCTGTCAAACCTCATGCATTGGCAATGTTTCCCCACGACAAGCAATCCATTCTTACTTTTTTTTCTGAAGAGGGGAGGGGAATAAACATTTTTGAAAATGAGATTGTTTGAATGCATCACGTTAAGGTCTTCTTTGAACGTAGGCATAGGTTTGTTCCGTCAAATCACAAATAATGCTTAGAAACCCAAGGCTTGGGGTAGTTAAAGTTCGTAAAATTGTGTATAGCAACCGTGACGTATTCTGCAGCAGGTAAAGGTATAGAAAATGAAAACCATTAAACTTAGCTCTCGACATTATATGTTTATCCAGAATCTATATAGTTTAATTACAATTAGATCGATTTAGATACACAACCATTAAATCGGACTTAAATGCCAATGAGATTATGTTTTCCAGTGTATCCAGCATTTTCTTTATTTAAATTAATACAGTATAATAATTTACATAGAGTCGTAGGTCACCATTACTTAATTTTGAGTGTTTTGCAAATCCAGTTCATACCGTCCTACAAAGGAAACAAAGTAACAGATTTTGTTTTCAAATGTACGCATGGTTTTATTTATTTATATTGATGACTGTTTACCTGAACTCCCTCTCCCGTGCTAGCACAACATGCTTGTATTTGCCATGATCGATCTTTGATAGAATGTAGAGCTAATCCAGCAGACAACTCAGATGCTTCCGCAGAACCAATTAGGTCCTGTTTGTTGGCGTAAACTAGTAGGGGTACTATGCATAAAGTGTAAAACATATTTAAACTGGATGGAGAGAAACAATAGCTTGTCGCTGATGCATCAGAATCTTAAACATTTAAAAATTTGTATTAATAGATGAATATATACCTCCACTTAACTTTTCTTCGTTAAGTAGTTCAGAAAGTTCTTCTGTTAAGAGAAACACAATATGTTAGACCACTAGACATATTAACATTTAAAAATCCAAGGTACAGAGTTATACCGTTTTATTCCGCGAAACACTAAATGACTTAAAATGTATGCTACCGAACACTTAAATACTTAACCAGACTGGACTATTGCTGCTACTTACCCGCCGTCTCATCGAAGCGCTTGTGGTCGGAGCTGTCGATGACATAAATCTATAATCAAAATGCCATCATTAGATTCGTTTGGATTCATCTTATTAATTTATTTATCTGCCATGTCGGTAAGTCTGCTTAATTTTGTTTCTGGCTTAAAGTAATGCTCTAGGATTATGTAACCTTATTGTCTGTGAGGGGGTGAGAAAAATTCGTTATGGTGAAGGAAGGATGGCTGAATTAGTTTTTACACTGGAATGAATGAACTCAATTATAATAAAAAATTCACATAGCGGGTGTACTTTTGACAGAATTAGTCCCGAAATTTAACCCGCGCCCTTAAAATTAAATTAAATTGCGATTTTTTATTGATAGAGATGAATGGTAAGCCACCCTTGTAGATACTTACTAAAACATCCGTGTTTTCAAAATAGTTGCGCCAATAAGGTCGTATTTTTCTCTGGCCTCCTATATCCCAAACGTTGAGTTTGAAGCCAGTGGATTGCACAGATTTTATGTTAAATCCTTGGGTGGGAGTAATGTGATTGACATCTTCATTAGCCAAATGTTTGAGCAGAGTAGTTTTTCCTGCGTTATCCAATCCTAGCAGTAAGATACGCATTTCTTGCTCGGATGAAGCACGAAATTTTCGCAAAAGAGCTAAGAGTCCCTTTATTAAACAAATTCAAATGTAAACCGAAACATTTTTAAAAAATAACATTAGCGAAATTTATAAATATGATAAAATGAGGAAGCATGAAGAAGGGAAACCGTATTAGCGACAATGGTTAGTTACTAACCATAAACTTATAAACTAAGCGTTGAAGGAGACCTTTAAACATAAATTAGATATGGTGATTTTTGTTTTATATTAGATTGATTCGAAAGGCGACTCGTGTTCATGTGTTATGGTATTCCTCAGTATTTAAATTGGCATGTTGAAACATTGGCTATTATTCATACTTCAATGATTTTTTGCGTAAAAGCGAATTGATGAAATCTGAATTTAAGTTTAATAGTAAAATAAAACATCGTGCTATGCAGAAAAACTAATACGCCCTCTTTACGACAGTGAAATCAAGAACTAAATTAAGAGAGTCTCTTAGCTATTGCTGAAACCATTAAGTGTGATTACGAGCTTTACACAGAGTAATTTACGGAAGGATTGTCGAAACAGTAAACTTCTATAAATACAGAAGTCTAAGAAATACCTTGGTCTTACAATATGAAATGCAGTTCTTACCATTGAAAAAAAATTCGAATTCCAGTTGCTGACTTCTATTAGACGCAAAATATTAGAGCCGCATATATTGTGAGGTTGTTTCAGTGTTTGTTGTTTTATTGTTGCTATGGGAACAGCTGGTTTCTTATTACTGTGGCATGTTTAAGCTTTTTCAGTCCTACCATCATTTGGGGGATTGTTCCTGAAGTAATTCACCACTTTTTTAAAGTAGTAATCCTCTTAACGCTCACAATAATGAATAAATAGTATCTATTTCAGACCAATAAACCAATTCTCAAACGTTGACTTGAGTAGAGCAAGCTTTTTTATATTTTTAAATTTATATTCATTGGACCATGAATAGGCATTACATAATTATGCATAGGCGCCGACTTCCAAATTTTTTAGAGGGACAACCTAACGGTATGGTTGGTTGCAACTTGCAGACAATCCGACCAGGAGAGTGCGAAAAATTTGGCTAAAAGCCTATAGGAATCCATCGATTTCAGAGGCGGCGCCGCCCCCATTAAATCGGCGCCTATGTAATTATGAAAGAACAATCCATCCATTCAATACGTAAATAAAACACCAAAATAATATATATATTTTTTTAAATCAAAGACAAGGTTAAATCAGGTAACTTATAACAAGAATACCTAATCAAGTAAAAAACAGTTCAAGTGCGCTTTCGCTCAGTCTAAATGAGACTGACTTAAAGACGATGCAACTAGCAGAAGTGATAACGCGTTCAGGTGATTAGAAAGGGGGAGGGGGGAGGGGATAAGAACAAATCTTATCCTCGGAAATCGAACCCCAGTTGTCCGAGAGCCGGAAAAACAGGTGTAAACTGCGCACTTCGTTAGCTGCTATTCTCTTATGATAACAAAATCCATCAGACCAATAGTTTATTTTGAATTTCAGACTAAACTAAAAGTATTTCAAAGAGATTATAATTGAGAAAGTTGTTAATAACTTATAAACATTATTTAGTGTAATAGGGTTGATAAAAAAACAATTTGCTGTAGATGAAAATTTGTACAGAATGATTATATTTGAGGAAAGCAGAGAGAGGACACAATCTAGGAAGCCAGCCGCTCACCGGCTTTTGCTGGAGCCACCAGCGTTTCAGAAGTTTCCTATCTTTAGAAAGGGCCAAAGGGGTGTCTGAAATTCTGGAGTAGGAAACCATGTTGTCACAGATTCACCGGCTGTCTCGTCTTTGTAGCCACGTGAACCACTGTTCTACTAAATTATCATCTATCAGGAATTTTTCAAAAATGTACCGCATTGAAGAAAGAGGAACACTTAACTCCCTGGACTATCGCATTTTTCTTCGTAAGTTCGTATTCGAATATTAAAATGAGTTTTATAATGTAAGCCACATTTTGTGATTGCCAGACTGTAGTGTATATTTTCAGCAACTGAACTAATTTCGATAGCCATTTCAAAATTTTCGGTTCTCTCATTTTTGTTTATTGATGTGGTACAACATATTCATGGTTTATCCTAGCTTAGTTAAAGTTCACCATGTAAGCAGTACTTTTAAAGTATTCACAACTATGGCAATTAACTTTTTAGGACAGAGTGCCTTTATGTTATTTAAATACTTGATCAGCAAACCAATTATTTCTCTGTAGGAAATGAATCAGGTCCTATATCACCATTTCATGACATTCCTTTATTGGCCAACCACGAGTTGAAAACTTTTAACATGATTGTTGAAGTACCTCGCTGGACCAATGCTAAAATGGAGGTGAATTTCCATTTCTGAAAATTAATTTTGTTAAGTTTCTAATGATGTTTTTACAAGATGACACAAGACCATTTGTTATTGATCTCTTTTAATATTTAGATTTGTAAAGAGGAACCACTAAATCCCATTAAACAAGATGTCAAGAAAGGCAAGCTTAGGTTTGTAGCTAATTGTTTCCCTCATCATGGCTACATATGGAATTATGGTGCTCTACCACAGGTGTGTAATAATCAAAGTACTATAAAAGCTGGAATTATTTTACATTGATTAGCTTTGTCCATCATTAATTACAGACTTGGGAAAATCCCAATGATGTTGACAAAAGGACTGGCTGCAAGGGTGATAACGATCCCATCGATGTTTGTGAGATTGGGCATAGAGTAGCAAACCGTGGGGATGTGGTGCAGGTTAAAGTGCTTGGAACAATTGCTTTGTTAGATGAAGGTAACAAATCCATTAAATTATTATATTTCCTTCATCTATTTAAAATTAAATAAAGGCCGACTTTGTGTTTAAAGGAGAAACGGATTGGAAAATAATTGCCATTGATGTCAATGATCCCCTTGCTCCACAACTTAACGGTGAAATCACGATTCATGTGCTTTTATTGACGTATAATTTATATACTTTGAAAAACAGATATTGGAGATGTTGAAAAGCACATGCCTGGTTTTTTGTCAGCTACTGTTGAATGGTTCCGTATCTACAAGATTCCAGACGGCAAACCAGCTAATCAATTTGCTTTTGACGGTGAAGCTAAACCTCGCAATTTCGCCTTGGAAGTTATTGAAGAAACCCATGAGCAATGGAAGAAGATGATTGCTGGGCAGGTGGACTGCAACGGAGTTAACAGGTGGGTTCTGGAATGTATAATTTTTGCTCTGTAATCTGGCGGTGCTGTATTTTTTTACTGACGTATTTAGAAAGTGGAAGAACATTTTGTGTGTGCCATTAATAATTTAGAACTTAAGACAGCTTTGAACTTTTTATTGACGTTATTGCCATCGTTGATTTATACTGCGGATTCCTAGGTGCTATGCTTTACTCGAGACTTTACTATTTCTGGTTAAATTATATTCACCTAACATTTAGAAAATTAAACACCACATGAATAGAAATGTCATCACAAGTTTTGAGGATTTGGATTTTGTTGCCACTGGACTAATCAACGTTTTGTATAAAGCACTAAAATCTTTTTTCTTAGGATAAACATCGATATCCGTTTATAGGAACTAATATTCGCGGGTTCGTGTTGTTTCTTTTTCAGCACCTGTGTGATAGAAGAGGGATCCCTTTCTAAGGTTTCGGTAGCAGAAGCCCAGCAAATCGTTGAAAAGAGTCCAGTACCAGCCCCAGGACCCAATTTGGAAAGTGAAGGTATAGATATTACACTAATTTTGTTTTGTTTTATATGTATTAATACTTTTCAAATTTAACAGTGGATAAGTGGCACTATATCACTCTTTAATTGAGATGATGCCTGTATTTCCCGTTGTTAATAAAGCAACAAGCTAAGAGACGCTTGGGGAATCTAAATTCGTTGCAGGGAACAACGATGTGTTCTGCAATTTAATTCAGTCTCAATAAACCACCAGTTGACTATCAATTTGTGTTCGTTGTCATGAACTCATTCCATGCAATTATTTTGTTCAAGTCAAGTTAAACGAATCCATGTACTCGATTGAGACCTGATTCGATTATAACGTTCATGTGTAAGGAAGCGAGCATATATTAATGCTTTTCGTAGTAGAAATAATAACTTTACAACAAAGAAAAAGAAAATGTATCACTGTAATGTGTGACACTAACAAATGCTTTCTCTGGTACAAGCTTAGAATACGCTATATAGACTACATATCACCTATGCGTATTTTTTTGCTATACCATTTCTAAGTTTGACCCAGAAACTTTAGCTGAACGGGTGGGAATGAAATATTAAAACTAGTACCCTACAGGTATAATGACTCGAGCGCGAAATGAAGACACCGAAAAATAATGCAAAATAGGATTTTTTAAGTTTCCATTTTATTCCTTATGGTAAAAACAACTTTCAGTGCGTTATTGTATACATAACGTTCTAAATCTGAATTGTTTAAACGATGCGTTGAACCCCTCGAAGAAACGCATAAAAAATAACAGCTTAGGAAGTAAGACTGTTGGAGAACACGATGGGGCTGATGAGAGAAAATGTGAGGACGTGGACACGCGGAAGAGAGATTGAAAGAGGGGTGGAAAATCAGGTCAGCTCGTGTTTAAAGAGAAAGCGAGTACCGGGCACTAGCTGCCCGCTTTAAGAAAGAATGAACCGGACCTTTTGGCGATTTGTAACTCAGCTGAAGGCGTCAGTCTCCCTCAAACCGCTCAACCAAGCGCACACTCAGTTTATTCACACTTCAAAACCGTAAGCACTAGTTTCAATAAAACTATTCCGTTGCAATGGCATTGCATAGGTTTAAAACTATCTTATTTTGTTTTTCGATGTACGTAGATGAGCGGATCTGGTATGCTGACGGTCTTCTCCGTCACCTATATCCTAATGGTCGTCTGTCTCTTGGTCAATGCAGTACCGTTGGCTGAAGAAACAGGTATATTTATGCACTTATACAATTTGAGTTATTTTAGCCATTAGTGCGCAGAACGAAAGCTCATTTTTATCTCTTGTATTCGCGGATTGAATGCCACTAGGAAAACAAACAGGGCCAAAACCTAAGAATGATTCATCTTCTTCACTCTACAGCTATGTGACACCCGAAGTTATGTCGACTGTTGTTGGGGCTGCACTAGGAGAACAGGTAAAAGAAAGCAAATGATTTAGAGAATAATGCATACGAATGAAAGTTATGTCATGTCAACAGGATTGTCTTCGTTATTCCGCCTGCATGGCTGGCAATTACGTGGCCGATGTCTCCGGAAAGGAACTTGTTCTCATGTATGACACAATTTATTTTAAGCTTTACAATCTTAGATTTAGTTGGCCATACTTAATCGATTACTCTGTCGTTCATTAATAGGGTGCTGGATCGTTGGGTCCCAAATAGCTGGCAAGATACTTTGCGTGCTTTCAAGGAGGCTGCCACTTATAAAGATGATTGCAAAAAGCAATTTCCATGCGCCAACCCCGACCAGCAATGATGGGGCAATAGGCAACTCCCTTTTTAAACTTATGCCATTTTATTTAAGATAATCTTTTCGTTTATATTAATATTATAATTGGGATGTCACATGAATAGTTGTTGATCGACCATGTTATAAACCCCAATCTTATATTAAATCAATACAAAGCGTTGACTTTTACAAACAAATGTTTCACGGCTGAATGCTGTTTCATATTGATTATTAGACTTTGTTTAAAATGGTTCAAAAGGAAAATAGGCTTCATTGAATTATTTATTACTCCCATTTTTAAGTTGGAATTAAAATTTATCATCATCAGAACTTCATACAAAAAAAACGACGATGCGTAATCGATGAAATCAACTATATATGTTATTTTGCGCTTTTAAAATAACATAAGCAAGTTATAATGCGTTGCACTACAAGTACAGCTATAATCTTACATTAAATGACGCAAAATCGATACTGGGTTAGTTCTGGACTATCCCAGGGACCAATGCACCGTTAGGTGAACTGACCGTAACAAGTCCGAACACCTCTGTATGGAATAAAATATTTTATTTTTTAAACAGAAAAACAAGAAAATATCTTTTACTGAAAATACAACAGGTACACTATTTGAGTAAACGGAAAATAAAAGAGAGGAAATAAATCTCAAGAAATTTCATTTAATCATCTATACGCTTATTAAAAAACTCGATCGCCGCATTAAGGTCACTTTGTTGATCATAGTTGTACAGCCGCGTACACTATATATAACACTATGAATTATGTATGAACTGGGGGCAACAGTTTTTCCCTATTTTATTTTTATTTTGTCACTTAAAAAATGAAACGGACAGGGGTGTTTAAAAACGTGACAATTTAAAATGAAATCCATTCATTTGAAAAAATTTCGATAAAACAAACTACCAAGTTTCTATTTTTACTACCATACATTGTTCGTGGCGCGTTAAATATTTTAGTCAAAATAATTTTAATATTGTCTACAAAACAATTGAATGATGTTAAATTGCAGAATTTATTCATAACATGTTTGTGTCATCAAGCACTCAATTTAACTGAAAACGGAAGAACAAAAAGAAGGATGCGATAGATTGAAGACTGTTTCTAAAACGAATCGAGCAAGTTGTAAAGTTGCAGGGCGTAATTGTCCAGAAATGTTAAATGTTTGGAAGATATGATGGTGAATGGAGCGACGGTTTTGCTTTTCTTCGTTCTTTTCAGGCGGAAGACTTCCCGCCAATCCAATAGCAATTAAAAGAAAGGAATTGAGCACCATAAAGCCCATGACGACAACGGAACCCAGAAAAATGTTGAGCAATCGCCCCGGTTCTACCACATCCGTTGCAAGTGGAACTGAAAACCAACGAGGGCCCACGATGTCGCTATTTATCGGTAGAGTTTGCAACGGTTGTGATGTAAACTGGCGGACTTCCGTTGTGCATACACTGACACCTACACGAGCCGTTATGACGAGAAGCATCACGATCAAAGTCCACTGCCACTTTGTATCCTTCAAGGAGCACAACATGGTAAATCATAAGACAACAAACTCGTTTATCTGTGGCCTTTTTTATACTCTGCTGCTTCACCTTTTAAGCAGTTAAGATATCCCAGTAACAAATCCATCATGGACACTTGGAGTCGACGACCCTCCCAATTTGAATAATTGTTCCCAATAATCATGATGATTTATTCGCTAAAAAACATTCCTTGTTTCTAAAGAAAACAATTTTTACGACACTTAACTTAGGTCAACAAACTGAAAGATTCCGTCTCAGACTTCATGTTGTTACAAAGAATTGTTTTCCCATTTCTAGATTTTCCCCAATTACTGTTATTTAGAAAGTATAAAAGTAGACATATGTTTGGTTTAAATGAGAACAACTTCAAAACTGATAGAAAGAAGATTTTGAATTCAAAATTTGAATGAACTTTTAATTGTTTTATGACATGATAAGGGTAAACAAGATATTCTGATTCCAGAGAGGTATTTATTAGATTTGACTAAGTTTCGTTTTTATTCTGATTTTTCCCTTTGATTATTTCTGTAACGGTCGGCGCGTAAGCAGCCGGTGTCTGAGACTCCTCTGCTTCCCACGCAATAATAATACCGACTGCGCAACTAAGACGAAAGCTCTAGAAGGACCTGTTTTGTGGTTCAAAACAAGGTTTCCATTCAAGTGATCGAAAATTTAAAACTTGATCAGTTACAATATTTTTTTCACTTAAGAAATAGCGCAATGTACTTGCAAGTTATAACCGGATCTACTATCATTTTTCGCATTCTAAAATAGAAATAATTCATCTCGATTCTGGCCTAGGTGCCACAACATATTTTAGAAAATCTCCGGGAAGCTTCCTTGATAAGAAATGTTGATATCCTTCCCCTTGACCTGGATAGCGTTGTATATAATGTTTTTCTTCATTTCCTTCCCCTCCTGTGGACTTCATATAATGAGGTCAATCCACTTTTGTGTGTTATTATCCATTACTTTGCTGTTGGCAATTAAATTTAAAATGATTGAATAACTCTGTCAACCGTAGGAAAATATGACTCGAATGAATGGCTTTCAACTATTTTTAAATCTTCTCATTTACTTTACCACACGTATGTTTTCCGAGTGGAAGTGAAAATGGTGCTGTTAACTCCGCCCATAGTCGGCAAAAGTGATTCTTTCTCTTCTATCACTAGTAGGTCGACCCTGGGGTCGACCCTTCTTAGACGATGAGAAAACTTTCAACTTCCGCATTCAGTGGTCATCAACCTTCTGGACCTCCTTTTCTGTGTGCTCAATTTTTCAGGAGAAAAGATAAAACTTGAGACGCACGATCATTGCACCAAGCTTAAGTCCTCTAGCAGGTTTTATTGATGTGTATTTTGGGCAAATACTTTGATTGTTTTGCAATATGGTCTGAGTCATATTCGCTACTATATTTTATCAATAAATAATAAAAAGGAAATGAATATTTAATAGCGAGAGAGTCGGAGACCTTCCTGTGTTTGTAGTCATCAGCCTAATGGTGCAGCTGTTGGCATACAGAAGGAAAACAAAGCTGAGAAACTTGTAAGCAGGTGAATAAACCGACGTGGTCTGCGAAACGAGTTGCCAGAGTCGATTATCATAGCGGCACTGCGGCAGTGTCATCTTATAGCTTTAGGCAATAGTAGAACATATACGTAGACCCAAAAGCGGGCAAAATCTGAAGCTCTATGAGAAAATGGCACGAAACCGTTCCCTTCCATCGAACAGTGCAGACGTACTACATTTGCGCTTAACAGTGCTTGACATACAATTCTACATTGCAGTCATTGGTAGCTATCTCGATCATTGGGCCAAATTTTATTTGTAAATTCGAACAAGTAAAAAGTGAGCTCTTCAGCTAAGCAAATCGATGCCTTATTTGTGAAGCCATGAACCATTTAAAGCTCTGGTAAGAATTTCCGGTTTCGATATTAAAGTTATTAATTGTTGTAAATGCATAAGTGGCCTTACCAGTGTCGCAGTAGTAGCTGTGGTAGTAGTCTCAGAGTGTAACAACAAATTACATGTCCTATACTTCTCATCTGGCCCGCACTGTCCCTATTTTTTTTTTTAAGTAAATACTGTAGCGCCAATTACGCCGGTTTCACACGGTCGCGGTTCTTACGTAATTCAAAGCATTTTTTTATTTTCTTCTTAGAAGAATTGAGGGGTTAGTGCTTAAAGGAAACAACAGCAAGTTTAGTACTTTTATAGGGACAGTTGGTAACCTTTGATTCCTTAGGAACACATGCCGAACTACGTATAATAACGCGGCAACACCGCAACATTTAGGCGCGCAGTGCGTTACGTGCCTTTAAGCGTTGTACAACACTGGTCTGAATGAAAACTTTTACATCTGTGACAATTTTTTAATTTTTTTAGTAGACTTGTGGCGGATACTTGTAACAGATTTATTTTTTGTTTTGTTTCCGAAGAAAAAAAAGTAGGCCAGCGAAGTCACATAGTGGCTGATGCTGATTGGCTTGCCCCAAACACGTATCTCTTCTCCTATTCCACTAATTAATCCCTTGTGCGATTTGTCCCGTGTTATATCATTACTATTTTATTATCAGTAAAATCAATTACCGTATGTAATCTAATTATCGAAAGGCCAGGGAACTTAATTTCATCACGTTTTATTATACAAGCGCGAAATTACAACTGCAAACAAAAACTTAACTTTTCTCTTTTAAACAGGCCTTACTGCGGAGGATTCATACTAATTTTGCTCTGCGCCTTAATCAGCAGTAATGAGTCTGCAAGTACTTCCTCCGCTTTGCTCTCTGGTATCAGGAAGATGCGTCCACGTTTTTTTCAGCGCCAATTCCAATTTGGAAAAAGAACACTGAATCAGCGAAAGAAAGCTTCATGGAAAGATAAGAGAACCTCCGTCTTTAAAAGCATTTTCTCTCCTTCCCAATCCACACGCAGGCAATTCCCCATCACTAAGCGGATAATTAATCTATCGGACCCCTTGCATGGTATTCTATCAATATAATATATGCTTGTAACGGTAATATATAGTATGCACAAAATTGTTATTAGTTTTATCTTGAAATCTTGGCAGCGTACCCTAATAAAGCGGATTTGACGGTACACGATTTGTTCCAAAAGACTGCTACCTTCGAGATCAACAATGCAGCTGCAGTCAGAACTCTTCTTAATTCAGCCAGGATTTCCTTCTGGATTGGATTAGTACTAGGGACCGTTGGACTCGCTGTTCCACTGTCAACTGCCATTCCTGGACCGTTAGGAGTTTCGAATGAAGGAGCAGAAGAAAAAGCCAACCAACTTGTGGACAGATACTCATCAGAATACTGGAAATACGTCGATCACATAGCCGAAAGCATTGTGCATGCAATTGAAAATGGCAGTCTCCAGTACAACTTTTAAAAAAGGAGAAAAGAAATATGTTCCTATATCCAGACTAACTTAAGGCTAAGTGATTTTATGTGTGTTGTACACTTGATACTCATTTGATAAATGTTTACTCTCAAGTAATATTTAAATTAATAGTGAAGAAATTTTCCTTAATATGAAGTAGAAAACCCCAAATGATGATTCTCCGTCGTTCGCATCTCCCAATCGGATATCTAGAAATTCAGCTCGAGACCAAATAAAATGTTTGTCATATTCGGGAAATTATGCTACATTTGTCCGAAAATATATCTGTTATATGTGCTAAGCTACTGCTACCAATAAATTTATTTTATTATCTAGTGCCGAGGAAAAAATCAAGCGATAGTTTACTTAAAGTAAGCAGACGTTTTAAAAATTATTTCCCAAACATAAAAGCGATCGAGTTTTTGAAATGAGACGTCCCATAAATCTTGTAAACGCTTGTAAAGCTCAACATTCGACTACCTTTGACAATTCGGTAACTCCTTCCATCGGTCCCTACAGCTGATACGAGTATATGACACTACTGCAATGACTTGTATTGTATCTAATCTAATTAAAGCACATGCTACTAAAACAGAATTTCGCTTCTCACTTGCGTATACTGTTTGTGATTCGCTGTAGATACTTTATAAAACAGTTACATTCTGTCACTCGCATCATTACCGTTTGGAATCAATCCAATGGAATGTATTTTCAAAATGATATTTTAAGTGGAATAATAAAATAAATATCACATTTAAATATCACAATTCACCAAATTCTCTAAGGCGAAATGAGTGATGCATAAGTTTTAAATTCAGATCCTTTCTTCGTGAAGACCGCGCAATGATCATGGCAATTTTCAAAGCTTAAATTTGACTCAAGTGGTTTTTAAAATATGTAAAAAGCTTTCATTCACCAATACCAGGAAAACCAGCTTTGAATTGGTGTTTCTGATAAAAGCTTAGACGTTCGCCTACTGACTGATACGCGAACACTGCCTGCTCTGCGTCTCGTACTCGAGGCTTCTCCGCGCCAAGCATGTTGCCGCGTGCTAGACAGCTCCTCGTTAGATTCTGCTCTCCAACACCCTTTACAGCAGCACGCCCGCTCTCGCTTGCAATCCCACCAAAACAGCAACAGTCAGCTAACAGCAACCCGGCAAGCTCAGGAAGCCACCTTATAGCAGCAACCGCCTGTGGCAGTGAAACATACATGGTTCACATTGAGCAAAAATTATCATATTTAATTAAGTAAGTAATATTAACATGTCAATCATGGCTTCAAAATAAAAATTGCTTAAGGGGCGTCGGTTGTGTATTGGACTTACGGCGGATTGGTGGGTGAGAAAAAAAAATAAACTTAACTGGACGTGTCAAACCATTCCAATTTTACGTACGTGTACTTCGAACTAAGCAGATTAAAGTACCACATGAAATGAAAAAAGTGGAGGAAATCGAAAGGAGCAAAAAGCGGCTAGTAGCCAAATACACCGTCTACACAAGAACAGGAATTACCTCAAGTTTATCGATTTTTGCTTGTATTTGTTATTAGAAAGAAGTCAATGTAATTGATTGAGAAAGAAATAAAATTGTCATTTCTTGAATGGAGGGGGGCTATACCTCATTGTGGGTGAGCTCCTAAAGACTTTTGCCGTGATGCATCGCCATATAGTGACAGAAAACGCTGAGCACCCCTTTCAAGAACAGGACAAGTAAAAATAGTTCGCGCCAATCAATCCCTGAATCATTTCAACAGAAGAAGGGTTTAGTACATTGTCTGAATGACAATAATTCGACAGAATAAAAAGTTTACTTGGAGCCCGAGCGAGAGCGTGAACGCGACACTGAGCGTCTGCTGTTGTTGTCATCACGATCATGGCTCCGTCGATCTTCACGTCCTTTATCATCTTGTTCGTTGTCTCTTCTGTCGGCTTCCCCTACCTCTTCTTTTCCAGCAGGAGACCTGTTGCCGCCATCGTCCCTTGGACTCTTGCTACGAGAGCGACTACGATCTCGGCTCTCACTACGACTGTGAGACCTGTGACGCCCACATCCAATTCAAATAAACGATTGAGAATGATTCACTGGAATTGGAATGAAACCCATTACCTGCTCTTCCTTTTGGTTCGACGATCCGAATCATCGCGACGGCTACGTCGATCGTCACGGCTGCGGCTACGAGAGCGAGATCTTGAACGGCGGTCACGAGAACGACTGAATCAAAAACGTCATTACAGGTTTTAATTGGTGTTGCTGCCGAATACACTTGGCTTAGTGTACACAAGTTATGTTAATGGATGAACATTGAATAAAAATCTCTTTAAAGCAGTACTCTGGACCTGTTCAGACGAAGTTGAGATTCCATTGCTCAGTACAATAAACGGAAATAAAATTGCTACGGAATACAACCCATAATAAGTTCGGTATTTACCTCCTCCTACGAGAGCTGCGTCCACTGCGGCGACTAGGAGGATCATCTGGTCGACCATAACGAGCAAGCTGTACTCGGAGTTCCCTTCCATCCATCATTCTCCCATCCATAGCTGAAATTTGACATGAAATCATCAATCATACACATTACATTTCTGAAAATTGAAATAGCTACCATGCATGGCATCTTCTCCATCCCGTCTGTCATAGAACCTGAAATGGTAACAACTGATTTAAATCTTTTGCTCAAGTAAACAAGCAACAATTTGCAACTCAATACCTCACGAATGCAAATCCACGACTCTCACGCGAAAATCGATCTTTTGGAATGTATACATCCCCCACATCTCCATATTTTTCAAAAACGCGCCGCAAGTCATCGCAAGTCGTACGGTATGTCAAATTATCCACTTTCAAAGAAGTCATTCCTTCAATACGAGGAGGGCCACGACCACTCATCCTCAAGAAAATCTTATGCTAACTTACTAAGTGGAAAATATTACGAACAAGTATTGCAGATTTAAAAAAGAAAGAGACGACAAACAATTCGGAGACTACTTAACTACGAGGACTTCTTTCGACGTAAAGCTTCCAAGATGGACGCCCAAGTGCACACATGCTCCAGTAGCACTGTAGGAGTACGCCTCTGCCCCTAGTTCCCTCTACCAGTCATAAGTTGCAACTTAAGATTTAAAAAAAAAAAAAAAAAAAAAAAAAAAAAACTATAGCCTGCGTTGCCAGTTTTAAGTGGGGGAAAATAGATTAATTTTGCCTGGACTTAGGAGAGATTAAAGAAAAATTGATAAAGAAAATTAGCAATCAGGTTCTGGCAGGGTCACAGGGATGAAGAGTATAAAGAGTCGCATACTTTTGTTGTTGTTGTTTTTTCTTCCTAAATCATCATTAAGAACTGATGCTGTGTAACTATTTAACTTCGGCGGTGATGGGACACGGGACCAAGAATTCAATACTTTATTTTAATTCCAACAAAAAAACCTATCATCCTTGTGTGGAACGCATAAAATAGCACGAGGAACCTCTACAGTATAGCTAGCCTGTATGTCGCTTAAGATAACTGTAAAATTATATAATTTAGATCCATTGGTTCAGCAACCCTGCAACCATAGTGAAGAAAAGAGATATAATAATTTTTTTACACTATAAAAGAGATAAAATAATTTGTACACTATGCTGCAACCCTCGGCAAAAAATGAATAATGTCGCTCGAGGCTCGACTACTTATTCCTTATTCTCTCTCATCTCTGCTGTTACCGCAATTTAAAAAAATGGATTGAAAAAATTACAAAAATATGAAATGTGGGCAAATAAAAATGAAATCCCCGTTCAACTAGAGACCTCTAAAATCTAAATTATAGTGGTGTGTTCGACGCATTTATAATGCATCATATTAGCGCAATAGGCCTATTCCTTATTAAATATAAATTACATGTGCATGTCAAAAGGAGAAGATGTGTTTAATTACTTTAAAAGCACTACTGTATATGTAACATTATATTGAAATTTTTAACATTTTCCCTTTTCTTAAAGTATAACGTTCAATGAAAAATTTTAATCCCTCGCCCTTTCACACAACATATATGTTTTCTGATAGCTGCTTGAGAATTAGTGAAGCAGCACTCTTGCAAGTTTCTGCTGCAAAACGTCAAGTTTATTATTAAAAGGCATAATCCGAAATAGACGAGTAGTAATATGTCACGGCTGTGGCAGGAAGCTGAAACAAAAGAAAGTTGTTTTCTGTAAAAACTGTAAATATTATACAACTATTTCATGAATTTCGTTTCAACTGAAACTTATTTGAAATGATAAGTACATAAAAATAGTTAATTGCAAGCATTAGGCCATTATTTATCACCTGCCACTTTGCCGCGCGCAATTCCAAAAGTTGTAAAAGAATGCATTGCTGAGCTGGAAAAGAATCCATATCCACAAATGCATCTCTGATTGCATTCCAAATTGATTGCATTTTTTTTGGAAGTTCGTTTTCTATTTTCCATCCTATTCCAGAAAGAATGGAGAACAAGCACTCGTACTGAAAGGCATATTTATGTGTAAGTATCTTACGACAATTGAGTACAAAAACTTTTTTTAGGATAAACTTACGACTTTAGGAGAGTGTAAAGAGATTTGCTTCAGCGTGGCGCAGCAGCTTTCAGCCAATAAAGTTAACAAAATAAGATCTGCTGGGGTTTTACCGTCGACGAAATTCATTTTAGATGGCGCTTGACTTGCCGCAATGGCCGATCTGCATTTCAACTGTTAAATTTGTATCATAAAAATTTATTGCAAAAAGAGTTTCATATTTCATTGGCAGTGCTGGTGGTTCACATACATACATTCATCTGTTTTTCACGTTCATTACCTGTGAATACATTTCGTTGAGGAAAAAAATGAATGCCACCCAGCGTTGGGAAGACGAGCAGCCGGGAGCGGATGACGCTGTCGAATTCCAAAAACGATCACGTTCTTGAAAAGATTCTTGGCACTGATTGAGAAGACTCTCTAAAAATGTTTCTTTCGTCTCCCTCTGACAATGGAGAAAACAAAGTATCGCTTACTATTTCCACTATATATAAACATTTCTACTGTATCTAATTAAAATAACTTAGGGTATACGATATATGTCTATAAACTCTAAGCAACAAATGAATAACCGTGTCTTACCTCTATTATATAAAAACAAAATCGCGCAATTGGAGCAGTGAAGCGGGAGCATTTAACAGCTTGATCAAATAAAACCTTGACACCATCCATGACCATCCGACTGCTTGCTCCATCAGGATCTATAGCATTAAAAAAAAAAAATGAAGCACAAGAGGAACCAAGGAAAGTTTTTTTTTTTTTAATTTTTTTTTCTATTTTTAGTAGAGGTTACTAATCAAGACATCTATTGGCAGAAAAATATACATACCGATGGTTAATTTCGCGAGTAGCAATCGGGAGCTTGCGTCCGGAAACATATTCAAAGAGGGAATTAGTTCAGCCGAGACGTTCATATATACAGATTCTTGGATCATTTTTGAAGATGAACCCGATTCATCTAATAAATTAGCGACGTCATCAATTCTTTGGGAATCAACAAGCCGAGAACCGCTGCTTTTTGACCTTTGTAGGTCAAACATATTTGTTGCTGATGATGCGCGCGATTCCGAAAGGGTCGTCGTTGTTGTCGGACGTTTGGAAAACCCTTTGCTAACATTGCTGCTTACTACCATATCCAAAGATGTACGACTCTTGACCATACGTGGTTGATGATTCTTTTCAACACAAGTTAGTTGTTGTTGTTGTAGAAATTGAGTCCGACTAGAAGAATATCCGTCTCCCGACGTTACCCGCACACCTTTTTTTAAAACAACGAAAATGAGGGGGAGAATTACATTAAGTACCATTCGATGTAAAGAATAAAGGAAGAGGTTTACTGGGAGGACGATAAATTTCCATATTGGGTTTGATTTTTCCACCTTGCTCAACATTCAGTCCAACTAAGCCTACATTAGCCGCGGACTGTTCCCCGCGTGACTTTTGATTTATGTCGTTCTTGCCGATTCCGCCACGAACGTTGCTGGTTCCTTCTCTTACAAAACTCCGCTCTCGTTGATGATAATGATTCTCCATTCCGATCTGATTCCGAAGAATTAAATAGAGCTCCGTCAGAAAATTTTTTAACATTTGCTGAGAACTGGCAACTCTGAGATAGGCAAACCGTTTTTTTGAGTCTTCCATAAGAGCTAATGCATTTTTGCCCCTTTTCAAGGAAGTGTAGCTCTTCAGGATATTTTTTAAAAGGGTGGTCACGTTCACATTAGTTATGGGGATTTCACTGCTCAAGCGATCAAGATTTTTTAAATTCATTTATTTTCATAAAAACTCGAGATATTAACATTTTCCTGAGAGGCCTACGCCATAAGAGTACGTGTAAAAGACATTACCCCTCTTTTTTCCACTTCTTTCCTTTAGTCTCTATGTTAACACAGTGGCTTATGGCGAAAGTCCCTCAGATAAAATAATATTATCTCAAGTTTTACTTAACATAGAACTTTTAAAAAAATATATATCGATTGAGGGTTGAAATCCCCGTAACTCGCCCAATCATAACCACCCTTTAAAAAAATCTCCCGAAGAGCTACACTTCCTTGAAAAGGGGCAAAAATGCATTAGCTCTTATGGAAGACTCAAAAAAACGGTTTGCCTATCTCAGAGTTGCCAGTTCTCAGCAAATGTTAAAAAATTTTCTGACGGAGCTCTATTACGAGTTGTTACTTTTTCGTATCAGTGATTTATATGATATAATATTTTCCTTCCATGTGTTCATTTAAAAATATTGTTACATTTATATATGAAAGATATTATAATATAATGCACAATATAAATAAAAATTTCAATAAAATAGCATTCTAAACATTTCGATGTGGAGCAATTATGTGTTAGTCATTCAACGAAAACAATGCTACATGAAACAAATAAAGCCAACCTGAGAGGAGGGTCGCTGAAGGATAAAACTGCGTTCTCGCCTGAAAATCTTTGAAAACATGATGTTGCCATAATTTATTTTAAACCGTTAATAAGCAAACACTGACGTATTTTATAATAACAAATAATAAGTACAATTTAAAAGTACATGAAGGTTGCAGGCTTGCAATAGAGTTTGAATAGGTCTAAACACTCGTAAAAAAATGTTAGGTTTTCATTCTCAAAATAACCTGCTTATGAGGACCAGTTGGATTGTTGTTACTCGTTTCTTTCTTGCCAACGGAAGTCGAATATGATGACGCCATCCTTTTATATATCCTTATTAACCTGTCAAAATGAGGTGTCATTTTTATTTTTCATTTTTTTTATTAGCCATACATTCCTTCGTCAAGTCCGTTTCACAATAAACAAAAAATTTTAAAAATAATAAAAACACACACTAGTAGAACATAGCTAATAGCTATATGTAGGTGTATACTAGCCAATAATAAGCTAATGGCCAATATGTAATTTTCGAAAAAAAAAATCGTCAAAACTTGTAAATAGGTAATGCTGAACGAGGAACGGCAGACATAGTATTAGCGCACAAACTATAGGGTACTTCAGGAAGTGCACAATATAAACTTATAGATATAGACAAAGGTTCGTGTTTCTTTTTTCAGTATTTGAATTATTTCTGCGACAAATTAAGGTACTAAACCACTTTGAATACCACTGATGTAATAAGAGAAGCACTGAAAAGATACTCAAAAATTGTAAACCGCGCTTAAATGTTTCTGCCTTTTGGCTTAAGTGTCCCTATGTAGTCAAATAACTGAGAACCGAGCTGAAAACTGAAAAAAAAAATTTACGGTCGCACGGTACTAGAAATAAATTAGTTTACAACGAAGCATAGCAGGACTAATCGAGAATGGGATTTTTTTTTTTTTCTAGGAACCAGAGGTCCTAGTTTCTTCGACGACCGGGCATCCTACGCACATATTTGTGTTTTTAACTTAAAAAAATAATGTTATGTAATGTACACCTGCAAAATGTCAAGTGTTTTTTTAAAGCACAACTTAATAAATGTATACTTTTTAAACTGTAATATATTCCTGATTCAATGAGGAAGCAGTGAGCACGTCAGCAACGCACAACAACTATTTTGAGTAGACCAGCAGAGTGCAGGTTTGATGTGGGCTCGAGGGAGTTAAGGCGTAGCTATTTCTAAAAATAACCCTTCTTCTTATAGGAAAAAGAAAGACGGAAAACTAGAGAGCAAACTGGTGTACGACGTATCGACAGTAGAAAGACAGAAAAAAGTAGAGCTGGGCGGTGGGGCAATTTTATTATTAATAATATTTATACTTAATACTATGATTAATTCTTAACTTGAAATTACTGAATTAAATTCTGGATATTTAAATCAATCAGTTAAATAATATGTATACAAAAATTACATATTTTAAATGTATCATTAAATGTACATATTTTAAATGTATCATTAAATGTATTATTATAAATGTATATACAAGGCCTTAAAATAGTATATAATCAATTAATCATTATTCCTAGACTTTGGTATATCGTACATTATTTTGATTTTTGAACAACTTTCATTTTTAATTTTTAAAAACTGTGACGACGTGACGTGGACATTCGACGCTAGATGACGGGAGAGGGCTTATTCGTGGGAGAATCATTTTTGATTATAGGGACACAGTGCGTTCCTAGATGTCAGTCCTCTTTTTCAAACTTTTGGCGGTTAGTCGGTTGCTCTCTAAGAAAGGAACACGGTTTCTATGAATTCACTTTTTTCAAGTGCTGAATTGTACAGTGTAGTTTCACATGCCCCTTCGAATGATAGAAGCAATTTCGATTTGAGACTTTATTGTACATAGAAACAATTGCCATCCAGTTTTAATTTCAGCACACTGGTTTTCTTAAGACTCAGCAGGTGAGGTTTAAAAAATATTAGCAATTTTTCTTAAGTTTTTAGGAGTGCTTTTTATCTCTTGAAATGTGGGCATGAATAGGTAGCCTACTTCAAAATAATGTTTTCTTTCTTTATTAGGTTTCAGTATCTTTCTCAACATTACAGGAGTGTACAGTGTGTGGAAGTTAACCTCAAGTATATTCTTTTGTGTAAGGTTTGCTTTGAAATTTCTGTTGACTCAAGATCTTGTGTCACTTAAAAAATTTGCTTCATTCTCAGCTTTGAGAGGTAAACAAAAATCCAACATGCCATCTGCAATGGAAGATTTTACCAAGATTGAAAAGATCGGTGAAGGTAAAATTAGAAGGAATGTTGTTGTGTACCTTGACAGTTGATAACATTGTTACTGTTTTTTCTTTATCTTGCAGGCACCTATGGAGTGGTGTACAAAGCCAAAAATCGTAAAACACAACAATTTGTAGCCATGAAGAAAATTCGATTGGAGAATGAAGATGATGGTGTCCCATCTACTGCCATCAGGGAAATCTCTCTGTTAAAAGAACTTCAACATCCTAATATTGTCTGCTTAGAGGATGTTTTGATGCAAGAGGGTAAACTCTACTTGATCTTTGAATTCCTGTCTATGGACTTGAAGAAGTATATGGATGGAATCCCAACTGGCCAACTGATGGATAAAACTTTAGTGAAGTCTTATTGCTATCAAGTACTCATTTCATTTATCTAAGTTGATCTGTCAAATTATAATTCTCAGTAACATTTTATTTTCAGATTTTGGAAGGCATCTTATATTGTCATCGGCGTAGAGTTCTTCATAGGGACTTGAAGCCCCAGAATTTACTCATTGATAAGAATGGAATCATCAAAATCGCTGATTTTGGGCTTGGGCGCGTCTTTGGTGTTCCTGTTCGTGTTTACACTCATGAAGTACGTTGTTGATAATACTTCTATTGAAAACACGAATTATACTAAATTCGCATGTGAACTGTTTAAGGTTGTCACACTGTGGTATCGAGCACCGGAGGTCCTGTTGGGCTCATCTCGTTATTCGTGCCCCATCGATATTTGGTCGATTGGTTGCATAATGGCCGAAATGGTTACCAAAAAACCTCTCTTTCAAGGAGATTCGGAAATTGATCAACTTTATCGTATATTTCGGTAAGATTACATAACTTACCACTGCTTCTTAAAGTACTGGTCATTGCATTAAGGCCACTATTTGACTGGTTACTTTCCTTATGTATATAGTGTGCTGAAGACACCAACTGAAGAAATGTGGCCAGGAGTGTCCAAGATGCCAGATTACAAGCCTACATTCCCCAACTGGAACACTTATCATTTGCAAAACTCAGTCAAACAACTAGATGCTACTGGGTACGATTTGCTGCAAAAGTCGCTGATCTACGATCCTGCTCTACGAATCACGGCCGTAGATGCCCTAGATCATCCCTGGTTCTCGGATTTGGACAAATCTATTCTACCTACAAATGTTCTCTCTTAAACGCGAACTTGGAAACAGGGTTCTTTCAGCCAAGAAATATTCTGATTGCCCCATCAAGGCACATTTAACTTCTCTATTATAATTCTGAATGAAAATACACACTTTTGATTTGTGGATTTTTTAGTTTCTGAATTGAAAATTACGTCTCACAGATGTTCAAACTAGGAATTGCACGGTAATTGAATAGAAATGCTATCCATCCATGCTTTAGTACCTAAATGTGGACAAACTAAATATCTTCTTATCAATAAAAATATGCCAATTTGAATTACTGAAAAGAAACTAGACAAATTTTTTGCAACGTGCATCATCTTCTGGCATTATCTCAAGCAAGTTGGTTGAAGTAATAATTAAGACACTACTTCATGTTTCATCAAATCAATGTGAAAAAGGGTGTATGGAAGAGTAATACTTAAAATAAAATGATAAAAAACGCTCCCCCTTGGCCCACCTAGCTGTTGTGATCCCCAAAAATAAAACAATCACTAAGTCGGGGAATCCACGGCAATAGGTAACTTGTATTGGCTAATGAAGGACATGTACATCATGTTTTATATCCAAATACCACAGCCTTTGATCCACTGTCAACCTCATTAGATGGTTAGAAGCGTCAATTTTTCGTTCAAGGAGAGCTGAGTTTTGGTGAGTTGAGACAAATATAGGACCATTAATAAATCCTGAAATATTCAAATGATAATAATTAGAAATTGAACTAACATTATTCTTTCGGAATGACGTACCTTTCGGTTAGAATTCAACATTTCCTCAAACTCTTCTGGAGTCATCTTTGGAACAGAATGGATCATGTCCAACAGAGAGCGCCCAAAAGTATTGTCCGCTGTTTTACTTCCAGCAATGACATCATCGACATAGCCCAAAATGGTATCTAGCATATTTTCCATTTGCTGTGAAGCTTCGACGATTTGATTTAAATCAGAAGAAACCCCAGCCTGTCTCTTGACAGATGATTTCGTCTTCTGACAGGCGTTTACTAGTAAAAAGTTAAAAATTACAATAATAATTTATATTAATCAAATGAAAACTGAAAACTCACATCCAACAGTTTCGGGCTCATAGCAAGCTATTTCCACTGGAACAGGTGCAAACATTGAACCCATTGTTTTGACATTGATGCCCATTGGAACACTAGAAGGAATTAAGAAAAATAAACATAACAGAATAAAAAAAAAGATGAAGTAAGTTATAAAAAACAAGAAATTTAACAAACAGCTTACCTGACATAAGCTTTAATTCCCATGCGACTATCTTGAAGTGTAGTGTCCACAGTAATGTGAACTGGATTGTTGGACTCTCTCGAATAGTATTCATGAATCAATGCTGAATGGGATGTCACCCCAGTGCCAGTTGCCCACCAGCCAACAATGGATTCCTGTGGATTTACTTTCCGATGAAGGTCATACATGTCCTTGGCAAAATCCAATTCCACAGCAACTTCTTCCTCCGACTCATTGTGTGGGACACAGAAACAATTGGTTACCTCAACCCCATTCTTGTCAGATGTTCCTACAAAAAAAATACCAATAAAAACCATTGAAAATCTAGATAGTAACACATTAATAATGGCAGTAATTATCAAACCGAAAGAATTTATTTTTAAGGGAAGAACATAATCCAACTCACCAAGTAGGGTACCAATAACACGTTGAGCATCTGGATTGCGGCGTTCATACGAATCAATGATTTGTAAAAGCACTACAGGATGAACTTTGATGGTAAGATTGAGAGCCATTTCTTAATAATTAAACAAAGCCAATTAGCATTCAGTAATTGATTGAATTTTTAAACCGAAATCCGTGAGAACCTTTATTTTCCAGTAATAATAAGATGTGTGACAAATAGCAATCAACGACACATGTGTCAATGAGGCTATTCGGTAAATCGGAAGAGTTGTCTAGTATTCTAGTTGAGTAGTGCACTATACAGTAGTCTGGGGTCTCACTATTCGGTGGAACTAAAACGTGGAGCGAAACCATTTTTTTTACCGCTCCAGCCACCTCAAAGTTGCCCGGTAATTTTCTATACTGTAAGTCTGTAAAGAATAGTGGAGCCGTTGAGGAATAGCCCAATAGCTTTATCTCCTAGGGCGTGGCTAGACCGCTAAGGCGCTAGAGGTCACTGTCACAGACATAGTCACAGGAAGTCAGGAATGAGAGTAAAAACTAGAATAGTCTGGTAGCGTCTGTACTCAGTCAAGTCTAATGGCTAGTAAATTTTGATTACGGCTTTGCGCCTTTGATGGTTCTGTTTAACTAAATAACCTACCAACTTTTAGGGAAATAGGCGAGCTTCGATCTTCCGAGTGTTTTTGTGAAAGTTTCAACAATCATTATGCTAAAAGAAACAAACTGTTAAAACTTTTCGAACTTTCAATCTGAAGATGCAAATTTTATAGTTGGTGCATAGCATCGAATTGCGTATATTATGAAAGTGGGATCCGTGGCTGTATTGTGATGTGTGTTGTATGAAAATCTAATATATCAGCATAGAGAACTTGAAAAAAGTAAAAGCCAGGGCCAGTTTCCTTGATCTTGACTAAGATGTCAAATGGATTATTCAATAGCATTCAAGGAATATCTGATCAAGTTTCCTTGTCAAGTTTTGACATGCCCTTGAAACCCAAACTTGAGTTGTGGTGCTTCTAAAAATAATATAATTAAAAAGTAATTATACATTATTTAAGGTGTGATGTTATCTTTATCATGTTCAAAATATTGTTTGTTTTTCTGTCCCAGGTTGATGAGAGGCCAAAGAAGTCAGGGTTGGGGATCCTAGTAGTTAAAAGTGATACAATAATCCTTCCGGACATAACTTATTTTGTTAGTACCTCCACCTTCATTGTAATGGCTAGTAAGTTCCAACAATTTTTATGTGTTTTTCTGTACAGCACTTATACATTTCCAATTTACAAATTTAGCTTCAGTAGACTTATTTGTCAAGAAAAAATGTTTTTACTGTCAAGATGAGATTCTTGGAATTCACATACGATGTACCCTCTGCAACGATGATCTATGTTTGCAGGTAATATTTTTCTACATTGGGTTTAGAGGGTTTTAAGATACCATGTTTGTAACATTTTATTTTTTGGGATGCTAACTAATAGTCCTAACTTGACCAAAAACCTTAAGAGGAATTCAAATTGTACCACCCATGACAATGTACATGATTAAAATTATTTGCCTTTATGGTTTTAACTCTGACCAATAATTTCCAATTAAAAGTTAGTCAAACCATGTCAGGAAATCATTCTACGGTTTTTAATTAGTGATTAGGCTTATTCTTAAGTTAATGTGCCAAATAAATCAAATGTACATAATTTTTTCCATTCCATCTATTCTTCAGTCTCGTTTCTAGAATCAATATTCGAACTTTTGTGTTTAAAATTAGCAAAGATCTGTTTTTGATTTAGCGTGGAAAAGTATTATTGTAAATAACACTGACCAATCATTAGCTTTACATCCCAATTTTTAACAGTATGGTAGTTTTTGGGTCCTTGAACCTATTCATATATTTAGAAATCTCAATCTTACACTTCTATTTTTTATTTATTATAACAGTGTTTCTCTCTTGGATGTGAAATTGGGCCACATAAACCTTCACATCCTTTCAAGTGTGTTGATCCCGGCACTTTTAGCATTTTTCCAAGCTCACCAGTTGAGCAGCCTTCAATTAACTCCTACTGTGGAGAAGACCATTCTAATTGGATCGCTCGAGAGGATTATCAGCTATTAGATGCAATTGAGCAATTTGGCTATGGCAATTGGGAAGATGTTGCAAAACATGTTGAAACAAGGGATTCTTCAAGTGGGTTGTCTTAGAAATTAATTTTCAGTTTGTAAATATGGCCTAAATATTTATTGTTAATATTTATTCAGGTTCTAAGGAACATTACTGTGAAAGATTTGTAATGGGCATGATTGGTAAGTCTACCTGGCTTGCACTTCCTAATGGGCTACTAGCGAGTGGAGAATCTCGTTTGGCAGCCATAGATCATACTTGTCCAGATAACGCTCCTCTGTCTCCATCGATTACATCACGCCTTCCTCCCCTGGCGATTCAACCTGAAGAGACATTAGAACTGGGTTACATGCCCCAGCGTGACGATTTTGAAAGGGTATTTTCTTCTTTCTCTCACACTTTTTCTTTTTTCACTTTTTTTATCCTATTAACTATTCCACATTTTCAGGAACACGATAATGACGCAGAAGCTATAGTTTCACATCTTTCAATCAATCATGATGACGAGGACGTTGATTTGGCATTGAAACTGGCTCAGGTTGATATGTATACTCGTCGTTTGAGGGAACGGGCAAGAAGAAAACGTGTTGCTCGTGATTTCCAACTGGTATCACAATATTTTAATACCATACGAAAGGAACAAAAAGAAAAACCTGCCCCCATTAACAAGAAGAAGGATTCTCATAAAGAAAGGTACAAGGTCTTAAGCTATTTTTATTATTATATCATTTTAACATTGGTCTATTGCTAATATTTTGCTATGCCATTACAGGGAATTTCAAGAAAAGATTCGCTGTTTTTCCCAGTTTCTTACTGCGACTGAGCATGAACAATTTTTGCGAAACTTAGTAAAAGAAAGAGCTTTGCGTCTTCGCATTCGTGAACTTATAAAATATCGACGAAACGGATTGACACGTCAGGAAGAGTGCACTGAATATGAACGCTTGCGATACTGTCGTGATAAAAGGAAGGAAGCTCGCCTTGAGCGCCAACGCCGCAAATCGGTAGGATTTCCGCTATCTTTCAGTCCCAATTATGTCTTTTAATTTAAGATCGTTAAGTTTTCTAGAAATTTAAATTTTTATTGTACTTCTCATGAATTCTTTCTAACCCTGGAATTACATTCATCTTTATTCTTATTCAAATCAAAGTAATAGACTTAGAAATAGAATCAACTAATTGTATAAACCTTCAGTGAAAGTGAAATTGAAAAATAGACTTTGTCGTAGGGAAGCAGTGGACCGGGGCCGGTTGTACTAAACCCTGGGACACTACAGAAGTCAGAGTAAGCCTCGATTTTATTTTACTATATGATGCGCTGTACCATTCGCTACTTTAACAGCCATTTCCTGATTCTAAATGTTCCTTGCTTTTAAAATTCTTTCTGAATAATAAGTTTTTGGATTGCTCCTTATTCCACACCTATTATTCGAAAAGGGGGTAAACTAGACAACAACCTTTGTAGTTTGATTATAATTACAGTTCCATAACCATTTAAACCAATAGAAGCCAGCTGTATCTCTTAATAAAGTAGAATAAGCTCTAAGTAAATTGTGGGAAAAAAAATTTATTGTTGATTTACCTTTCGGCATGACTCACTCGCACTTTTCTTGGCCCAGCAGCAGCGCAAGAGGAGAAAACCAACCTTTAAGCAATCAAGAAAGAAATGCTTGCAACGCCCACAACGTTTTAAACATTCGAGCACTTCCCGTGCTCCCATCCGCTAACGCGTTTACAAGCCAAGTTGAATGGCGGGAAGCAGTGAGCGAAAGAATCGCTAATAGTGATGATTTTTCCTTGTGTCCTGGTGTAGAGTTGCTGAGTCCCGGTGAACGCCAAGTAATAATATTTTTTATTTGTAATGGTAAAAAATTATTTTCATCCTTTCGTCTTATTTATGTTTAGATTTGTCAAAGAGTGGGTTTGAGGCCTTTATATTATATGACATTAAAAACTAATGTCATATTGGTATGTTAAATTTTATATTTCTTTTACTCAAAGATTAATTTTTTTAAAAATTTTAATGGCAGAGTGGCAGTGGAAAGTTAACATTATTACCTGGATTAGGTACTGAAGAGATCAATACAATTGCCAATTATTGTGCGCAAGCTGGCTTTCTTTCTGTGGAGTAAAATAATGAAATCCATTTTTCTAATGAATTTGTTTCTTGCTGTAAACTATTTTAAACTTACTATAAATGAGGTACGCTTCATTTGTACGACCAAATAAAATTCTTCGCCACTGTAGATTGTTTTTCGTAAATTTCCAACACTGAATATCTGCACCGTGAATAAATAACTGACAGTGTGAATGGTAAAAACTGACTTTTATAACACTAATTATTTTTAAAAAAGTAAGAAATCAAGCCACATTTACACGCAAAAATGAATTTTTATTTAAATTAAGAATACAGCCAAACTACACTTACAATCATGGTACACTGCATTTCTTGGGAGTATCAGTGTGAAAGATCGGTATTAAAAAAGTAATACTGCCGTAGAAAATTCTATTTCACTTGAGGACGCTTCTTTTTTCGACATCAGCCACGTCTATGACTTCAACTGCTGACTCAGCAATAGGAACATAGAAAGTTTTTTCTAAATCTTCGATCAGTAATAAGAGAATTGTACGGTCAACATGTGACCTCTGGCGAGAATCAGGATGGTTCGGGACCCATTTATGTACAACCTGAAATTTATGCTTGAACTTGACATACTTATTTGTAAGAGTATTTTATGTTATTCTTACCACCCCCGACATTCCTGCTTCAGGAAGCCAGTTCTTCCTGTAAGATTATTTCATACTGATTATTCACAAATTGGCATTAGAATTATATAACAATTATATTTAGTTCACCAATAAGATTTTCCGCCTTGATTACGAACTGCTGGACTTGGCCACAAAACGTCAATCCGTCGACCAAGATTGATTGTGTCATAGACTTGTAAAGGGTCAACAATCTAAAGTACATAATCAATTAAAAGCAATTTAGTCTATCATAAACGAAGAGATTAAAGTTGATAGATAACAACAAAAATTAAACTGTTCAACTTACTTTCACTCTTTCATCTAGGCATATCCGACTTTCCACAAAGGGTTCCATTTCGTAAAAGTGGGATTCATTTTCTCGGTCGCGACGGTCACGCTCCCAGCGTCGACCATGATCCGATGGCCCTCGACGTTCTCCGTCGTTAATTATACTGGACAGGCTTCGTTGCCGCATTGATTTGGAAGGAAGAGACGGGATTCCTAAGTGAGAGCTCTCTACTTCGTTTCGGCTGGGGCGATCTAGCTCCCTTTCCTGTTGGGAATCTAAACCTCGACTGGATCGGCGTTCGCGTATGTTGACACTTGAATTCAGCATCCCGCTGGCTGTAGCAGTCATAGGTGTCGATGCTGACATGGCGGCTATGATATTCGTACCATTCGCTGCATTCAAGTCTCTATCAGCCAGCATACCGGCTAAGCTGATCAAAGTACTTCCAGAGGGTTTTCTGGCCGTGCCACTCAAAGTAGAAACAACACTTCCTCGTGGCCCCATAGAAGTCCGAGGGCTAGAACGACCTGCATTGCTAACGAAAGAAGGGATCCCTCCTGTGTTGAGCCCAACAGCGCCTAATGCGCTGTATGATCCAAGTCTGGTAGATGTTGCTAAACTACAACCATCCCTTCCAGAGTAGCTTCCACTCTGTTGTTGAAGGCTTGCCCCACGAGCGGTCGCTATTGTTGCCGAACCTTGTAAAGAATCTCGGTTTCCAGATGCCACCATCAAATTAGATCGCATATTTTCCATGCTTATTTCAACCTCTGGACAATGAGCACCCGACCCACCGCTTGAACAGCCATCACCACAACGACGGATCCACCGACGAAAGTGAACAAAGACTGTGCGCTTTAAAGCCTTCACACTCAAAGGTCCACCCAGTGTAGCTCGGATATCAGGATGGGTATCTGAGTACGAAGTCTAGGGGGAGGAAGCAAAAAAAAAGTACTGTTAATTAGTTACTAAATTTAATAGTAGCCTAATAATAAATGCCAAGTAGTCGAGAATGACTTTTTACCATAAGCGGAGACACGTAAATGGGATATCCAATGGGTTGATCGCAAGACGAATTGATAATGTTGCGCAGAACTTGTTTGGCGTTTTGAATACTTCCTAAAGAAAATAAACGTCATACTGTATTATATTCCAGGATTGGAAAGTAAGTTAAGCTTATACCTCGCTCTTGATTTCGATTACGAAGATACACTAGCTCTTGTTGTTGTCCAGCCCACAGTCCACGGACGCATTCACGATTGAGTTTGATAACACGGAAGCTGAGAAAACGCTTGTTGAGCTGAATTAAAAACATGACGGATTACTTCAATAATGTTATAAGGAAGAGAAAAATCCATAGAGTAAGGGTGTGAAACTTGCCATAATGATTTTATATTCATCTGAACTGTCATCAACAACATGCCGCAGAGCCAAAAGTGAAGGGACGCCAGAGAGTACTGCTCGACGCCAAGCAGGGTCACCTTCGTGAGAAATAACCATTTTTTCTTCGTGGCTTCCAATGGCTAACCATGTAAAAAAAATGAAGAATTGTACGAAAGAGTGAAAGAGAGCAATTATTGCGCTTCTTCTATTATCATTGCAATCGTTTTTCAATTAGTAACTGATACTAGCTTACGGAACCCAATGTGTTTTAAAATGTAGCTCTTAAGCCCCAACTTTCTCCTAACTAATTGTAAATCAAGCTACTACTATTTGGAATAATGTGTACGATATCTATTGTCAGAGAATACATTGTTCATACCTTCGTATAGCACGCACGGGTCGTCGTACTCATCAGGGCACGTAAAGTGATCTTGATGAAGTTTCAAAGACATACGAACACCTTGGATGGTACATTGGGCGTAACAAAAAAAAAAGAGTAAAAATGTGATTCGGTATGTTAAAAAAAAAAAATAATACTGTTGTTTTAAATACCTGGGGCAACCACTCGTCTAAGCAATTCCATGTCGTTGAATACCCACTCGTCGCGAAAAGAAGTGATGCGGAAATCCCCTTTAAATAGGGCATGTAATCCGTAGAGAAAAAACTCGACACTTGAAAGAGACGTATGAGCGGCTGAGCCTAAAGCACGCCGGCCTAAAAGGCTGAGGGCGAAGCAAAGAGAAACAAGAAGCGAGTCTCGCCCATCGTCAACTGGCTTTTCACGTCGGCCGGCGCAATACTGGATCCATCCAAGGTAAATCGAGCAAAAACTGGCCCGTGTGATTCCAGGCACATGATAGTCATAGTCTTCATCAATGTTGATGTTAAAGACGGGATCCAAATCAGCAAAAGAGCGATCCGACGACATGGGTTGGAGTGCTTCCATGATGGATGGATTGCTAAGCCAAGCCTCGAGTCGTGGTGAACGTGAAACGTAGTAGATGATCGACTTGACTAGGTAAGTAACAAGTATCCGCCTTAGATCGAAAACATGAAGCATACTCGCTGCGTTATTGTCAGAGATAGAATATCCTTCCAGTACATATTTTGTAGCCATGACCTACGTAATAGAATCCATCGTTAATTTTGAAGCGCACACACAAAAATGCATCAACAGGAAAATGGTTATAATGGTACCTGCCAGGCTAGCCATCTCTGGTTGAACGCAGCATTGCCACCAAGCATATGCGGTATGTGTCTAAAATTAATAACATGGATAATAGTTAATAGTCTGTTTACAACAAAAAAACTAACATAATGATCACATAATCTAATTAAATCAATTATGACGAGACAGACCCAGGTTCGCAGCAGCAGCAGCTGTCGTCTTCTTCTACGCCCCTCCGAAATGGCCTCAACCTCACGTTGCTGGTATATGAAGAAACGAAAAGTAAATAAATTAATATTATTAATATTGTTTTCTTTGCGTTTATTTTTGCAACAAGTATTAAAGATGAGTTTCAAAGCAAAAGTGGTTGTTTTAAAATTTTTGAAAATCTCTTACTTGGCAGTAAGTTCCCCTAAATTCAAGTCCTCTCACTTGAAAAGTAACTACTCCGTTGGCCAGCTCTATAACATGCACTAAGCAATTCAGATTCTCTGATGCTAATACGTAGCAGTCGCCTTGACTGATAGGACCACCCCAACGTCCAAGCATGAGGTCGCCGGCTAAAGACTTTTGAAGCGAGCGCGTAAGATGCTCTTTTGATGCGGATACAATCAAGATTAAGCGAAAGAGAAATAAGGATGATTTCGAGACAAATCGTGTTATATCATATATCATATACCGTAAAATATGGAATGAGATTGTTATCATCACCCCCCGGGAATCGTGTTGGCTCGAGCTGGCTAGCTAATCGCGTGTTAGATGCATCGACGCGTTTGGTGTTGTAATCTCGTTCCCAAAACTTGACGGGCCTAGCGTATCTGTTTAAATAAAAGAAAAGCAGTCGGCATATCGAGAACAATTGTTTGATCAAGTAATTTAGACATAGAAATAATGAGAGAACTCACGATGTAAAGATATTGCAGAACCCAAAAATGGTGATAAAGGTGCTGAAAAAACGGATTGAGATGACTGCTTGTGTAAACAGCATAGCAGAATGTGGTACGCTAAAAGGTTGCGCAAATGCATGGAAAGCTGAGCCCCCACGTAATTTGCCATGGAGCAATGTACGTTATAATAAACTGCAACTTAAGTAGCAGTTCGCTCATCTTAGCAACCAACACCACTCACTACAAAGTAATCCACAAGGAATGTTTCAGAGTAGCCAGCATTTGCGAAATCCTTGTTGAACAATAATTTTGCAAAAATGATGGAAAGATATTGCGAGGAAGGATCAGTCAGACCACTTCGCAAGGCTTTCGCTCCACAAATCACAGAAAAAAAGGTTCCTAATGGTAACCCAAATTTACCCACTGCAATAAGATAAATCAGATGATTAGGTATCTTAGAATGAAAACAGAGAAAATGACCAATATTCGATCGAACCTAGTAGTGGAGAATCGTGAGTGAGGACGTCCAAAAAGAGGGCGGGTAACAAAATATATCGTTCAAATACAGTTAGCCACAGAAACGTTCGTTCAAAACCACATAAGTTTGGCAGCCTGGTGAACTTCCAAATTGGTCGTATTCCTGTGACCGCATGAGCGGATGAGAAAAACAAAGCCAAGGAAGCTGCTTTCTCATTTGTGGCAAGATGTAGTGTAACAAAAATCCCAACACTGAAGGAGCTATCCATAAGATTTCGCTCAAACCCGGTTGGAGCTGATGACTGGTGAAGACCGTACTACAATGAATTCCGAACACCACCACGGCAAGGAAAAGGCAGACTATGGTATCCGATTGAAGTCGAGCAATTACAGTTTCTCGTAGCTGGCGAGGAAGTAAATCGTCTTCTGCTTCTTCTTCTTCAATCGGTATTTCCTGTTTTTCTTGTTCTTCAGTTGTAACTTTTTCTTTGAGAATACTCGTCAGTTTTGTCGCAGACGCCACGGCACCACTACTGCTTGCCATCTCTTTAGGGCTAGCTAGTTGCAGGATCCATCCCTGAGGGACGTTAAGGAAAATAGAGTTACGTTGAGTCATTATACAACAGAGTTTAGGCTAATTTAAGGCCAATTACCCATAAGACCATAGGATCCGACGAGCATCGGCTGATATGGTGGCATGTAGCAAATAGCAAACCTAATCCGAATGATACATTTAAGTATCTTCAAATACTACTATGGTTTTAAAATTAATTGTTGAGAATCGAATACTGACCACAAAAAGCAGAAGAAAGATAATATGTTGTGAGCTCGCTTGCTGAGAGAGAGCGCCATAGGCTGGTCCGTACACAAGGCCAATAAGAACACAAGATCGCACTGAGGAATAAAGTGCACTCGCCAATCCCGTAACAGCCGTCCCTCCAAAGACATGGATATCAGCTTGTTCTACAAAATAAAAATAATAAAAGGCAAGGTATACGGAAAAGTGTATACTTAAACATTTGATACGTACCCAACAGGTAAATGACGAATGTTGAATCTGGGGCATAAGGCCCAAGACTGAAGATAATCGGAAAACAGAGGACCAAATTGAGTAGCACATTTCGCATCAATGTCATCTGTTCCACACTTCCCCAATTGACGCCGTTAGAGGGATATAGGAGCCCAGCTATTTTGATGATTGATACATTGGGTTTGGCTTACCAGTATCAAGAGATACTAGTAAGCAGAAATAAACGGGTCGTCCAAATGCCACCATACGGTTGTGACCGTGAGTGGGCGATGCTGGCATCCGGTTGTACACTCTTAAGCAGTGAATATTGACAACTTCCTGATACAACGCAGAAAAGAAAGGCGAAGGCATCTTGAAGCAAAGGTGTCGGGACTAGGAATGAGCACCAAAGCAGTTAGCACTCCGACGGTCAATGCCAACGTAACTCCCAACAAGCTATCCCACAAAGAAACATTTCGATCGAAAAGAGATAAGAGGGCCAATCGCTCAAAGCGAATTTTTTAAAGAAACAACAGCGTTGCATCGACTAAAGCCCCAAACGAAAGCGATAGAACCTGCGAGACTTGCAAAGGGGAGAACAGGGAGTGAGAGATGTTCTTCGTCTGGACTCTGGCCTCCCATTGTGTCCATTGCTGGTTGTACTCGGAAAAGTAAGAGCTGGATTGGGTCGCCGACCCAGAACTTCGGTCATAATATGTGGTGCGAGAGAGTGAATCTGTGCTGGCGACTGCTTCCACCACCACTGTGGCGATCTCTTGACGACCCTTGATTCGATTGCTCCCATCCCATCACCGAGATTGAATTGTAATGGACATGATTCGTTCGCAAATTGTGCAACATACTGAACGAGTATTGATGCAAAAAAATCGGGAACATTGTCAGAGTTAGCAACGGTGGATGAGGTAGCCGTCGATGGACGCGAATGGATGCCGATGTTCATGATCTCGGCTGCTGAATCGTCCAGGAGACCTTGAAGCTCGCGGCGTTGGTCTCTAGATACAGTCGCAGAGGCATGAACATTAAAGTAGGGTTTCCACACCTCTAGTAGAATCGCTGGAAAATTCTCGTTTAACATAGCGCAAGAAGAGCCAGGTGTAACAGGATTGCTGATTCTCCGAGCGACAAGTTTGTTGTCCGAGTCACATTAGGAAATGTAAGCTGATGAAAGGGTGGATAAGCTGTCCGAGACACCATTGGATAATGATTCATTTGCTGCGTTACTCATAAACCGAGGAGGAGACTCGATGAAGAGGGGACAAAAGCAGTAGAGGTCGTCAACAACTTCGCCTTTGCTCTTCCCAAACATATGATTGTCCAATTTAAGTCGTCCATCCACCGGAGAAAATAAGTCTTTTTGTGTATCAAAGGGCAAAGAAGGCGAAAAGGTTGAGGTCGTAGCAAAAGTGCTTGTTCGTCGCCGTCGACGAGGTCGATTGACACACTGCCGTCGTGGCCGAATATGATGGGCTTGATTGTTGCTCATCCCACTTGACGCACAACCGCAATTAGTCTTGGACTCATGAATACTTGAAACCATTGGTTCTGAGAGAGTTGGCGGATGACTGCCAGCTGGATGACGTCTTCTTCGAGCTGCTAGTTTTCGTCGCTTAGGAGGAGTTAGTTGTGACAGTTCATCTTGACATCCTGCAGGCAAAGTGGTTAGCATCTCATCATCCCCTGATTCTTCATCTGTTGATAAATAAATAAACAATTTAATCAGCATTTCACTCTCAGCAATTAACCATTACCGATGCCACCCACTGCTCCAACGTTCTGTTCTTGTCGACGTTTGGGTACAACTCCCAATGAGGTTGCTATTAAGGCCATAAAATTTGTTTAAATAAATTTATTTTAAAAATTTGCGTTAATGAATTGCCTAATAATGAAACAGTCTTACATTCCGTAAGTGCAGTAGTAGTCGGTTGAGCCACGGAAATTTTAGACGAATGATCCTGTATTAGAGGCATTGAAGAAGGCAGAGGGGGAATAAATAATGTCGGTGGTAAAAGGTGGTTGGTTTCATTTCCAGAGATTTTTACCACAACATTGGAGTTGGTTGAAGGCCAAGGTTCTAAATCACGGGACTTGACTGGGAGAATAGATCGTTCGCAAAAACCTATCAAAAATTTATATACACCAGCATAATGGAAAAATGAATAGGGGAAACAAATTTGAACAAATATTACCAGCTTCTTCGAAAGGTTTCGACACCATATGCTGATGGTCCTGCGATTTTTTTCCAACATAGGAATCTTCATGATTGATAGTAGTGATGCTACTATTGGTACTGTTGTTAGGGAAATGGCTTGAATTGTTCGTCGAAAAGGCGTTGTACTGTCTATTTCCATTATCCTTCTCAGTTTGATTTGCAGTAAGAGAGAGTGGATGACTACTCGACTTCGAGGACCTACTCTTGTAAGTCAAGTTTTGGCCTCCTTCACAGCTTTTTCCGCAGTTCGAGGACGTGGCATTCGAGTCCCGCCCTTGTTGATCACTTTGTAATTCTTGGCCTTGATCATAACTATCGTTTCCTTTTACTTCAATAAAACTATATCCACCAGCTCTAGTCAGTGTTCCAATGTTCCTGATTTGAAAACAAACAGATAAAAAAAAAGGCAAATAAAAATAAACATTTTGTAAAAACATGGTAATTGACACTTTGCCCTACTGAGGTGGTGATATGATTGATGCTGAATTAAGTGGCGGTCCTGATGAAGTTTCTAGAGCGCTCAAAGTTCGGCGGAATGAAATAGCACCACCAGAAGGACACATTGAGTTCTTGCTGTGGTTATGTTCAGATGGACAGTTTTTTTCTAGGACAAACCCCAATTCCAGTGAACCACCTCCAACCTGAAGTCGAGGAGCTGAGCTGGTAGCATTGCCAAGTTCGAAAGCCAAGTTGGAGACGTTAGAAAAGCGTCGCCCACCAGAACCACTAGTAGCAGATGAAAGGCGGATACAGCTTTGGGATGGTCTATCTCGGGAAATTTTAAGATCTGTTGTTGTCGTTTCTCCGACTTCCTCAGACACAGCCGAATTCAAAGAAATCATCACCCTCTTGGAGGAAGAGTTATCGGTTTCCATCGCTTTTTCTCCAGTTTCTGTGTTGCTTTCCTGCTTTACAGAAACAGACGTAATATTATCACTGGTAATTATTAACCGGACTAAAAATCACAATCACTTAAGTCCCTAAAACACTAACCATTATTTTCATGGAAGGTACTCGATTTAAATTGTTGGGCTGTAGACCTATTTGGTTGAGGGGTAAAATTGTCTGACCATTACTGCTTGCCGAACTGTTTTTACGATGAATGTCCACTTGAATATCGCAATGTTGATCGGGCTTAATTAGTTCACAGTCATCTCCACGCATAGAATGAGTGTCACTTGTTGGGAATAATGGATTCTTTCCTACGTCAGACTGCTCCAATTCTGTCGATCGACAAGAGACAGATGGCAGAGGACTGCTGTCGCCTGCCCTTGATTCTTTACTGTTGAGAACTTGTAACTCTATGTCTTCAATGTCACTTTAAAATCATATGATAATGAAAACAGTTAGTTAAATATATGATAAAAGAAAACTATTTATTTTTCAACATTGAAATTCAAACCTGTTGGTATGATTATCCTTTCTCCAGTTATGCTCATCATCATTGAGTTTTTCTTCAATTGGTTCAGTTTTATCAAACATATGGTGGAGCCACAAATTTATCATTTTTATGGTAGAAAATCCAACTAGTAAAGCTCCGCAATAAACTAGCCAAAGGAATGAAGCTCCATTAGACCACTAAAACAAAACAAAAAAAAACAGTAAAAAATTAGTTTAGTAATATTGACCTAGACTAGATGTATATACAATTTAATGTCAAAATTTTCTTCCCTTGAAAATTATATGTTTAAATGTATAACATCTATTCTAAAAATATAATAAATGTTATAGACTAAATTCCAGTCTTAACTACAGAACAATGAATATTTGTTTTTACACAATAATATTGCTTCATCTTATCAGTAGAACCATACAAATAACAATAAGTAAGTAACATGCAATAACTTCTTGAATAGTAAAACCATATATATTGATTATTCAAGACAGAAAATGAAAAACTAAATTTGCTGAAGACACTGTAGTTTAAAGAAAACCATATAGAAATTTGATTAACTAGTCTTACCAAATGGATAATGAATGGAAATAAGACCAGGAATATCCAGATGTAGAAATGCAGAGTATTGCAGAAAATACTCTAAATACAACAAAATGACATAATTCAATATATATCTGCACAAAGATGGGTGTGAGAAATTCAAATATAATCACATAGTGAGGATCATAAAACCACCCTCCGGTGATGGATGCCCACACACCCTGTCTCAGAATTTCAAGAGTTTGGAATCCCATCTTCAAGAGAAAAGCACTTTCACGGAATATATGTTAGCTCATCACTGTAAGATAAAATAAAAGTATTAAAAATTCCAAAGGAAAAGGACTTTTAGCTTACAGCTGTCATTCCTCTAAATTTGGAGACTCAATGACTAGACCTTTCTAGGGTGGATGGCAAAACATAATTAAGATTAAGGTTTCAAAAAGTAAGTATAGTAACTCAGCAAAAAGAAAGGATCACATATTGGAATTCATTGACTCACTGAACTTGTTTTTCTTTGACTCAATAATGCGTGATAACATTTTCTTTATTCTATCCAAGGATTCGTAATTCGTAATTGTAAACTACTTGGGGTTTCCTGGATATTGGTCATCTGTATTGGGTTTACTTAAATTTAATACACCTATTGCGTGGAGATGGAACTGAGCAGAGGAGTCCCCTATTCCGCATTTCCGCCATCTGATTCCGCGGATCACTTGTTCTTAAAAAATAAATATAAAGTCTCGCGGGTTTAGGTCTTTTTAAAGTTTAATAAGCTCTTTAGCTGGTTGAAGTCGTCAGTATTGTACCGTGCACTAGAAAGTTTTTTATACAACATCAATAAAATTTAAAATAAAACATAGAACTGTTTCAAATTAAGTTGTTTGGGAAACACTAGACACAGCGTTTTGCCGTATTGATGCGCGATGCTTTTAAGTTTAACGGAATACCGGACGTTCCGGCCAGACAAAATTTCAGCCGGAATGGGTTTTTTTTCTCTACTTTACAAAAAATTATTTGTAAGGACCTTCCGGCCAAGTTGAAAGACGTTCCGGCCAAGTTGAAGGACGTTCCGGCCAAAAAAAAAACTCTCTTGCAAGTTCATCAGTGTCGATGTTACGGGTATTATACCTATCCCATGCATAGGTTGAATTGCATATGTTGAATGCATAAGTCTTTCGATCTATGCACTATAAGACCTCTAGTGCATAGATCGAAAGACTTTTACGTAATCGATGCCCGATGCCCTACGCCTTGATATTTCCACGAAAGCAACAGGAATAAGTGTCATTCGTTCTCCAGAATTGAAGAAGGTGTGAACGCCGAGCTTCCCGACTAGTTTAAAAGTGCCGTCCACGTGAAGGCGCTTGGCGGACTGAAGATCCTCGAGCTGACGATCAGTTGCAAAGCTAAGATGTCTAGCAAATTCTTCTTCTCCTTTTGAATATAGGCTCCTGGGGTCCCAACTGGAATGTAATCTCTGAGGAAGTATTTCCGTTACGGTATAACCCGTATATTATGGCAACATTGCGCTCCGGACAGGTTATAGATGTAAATAAATACTTTTGGCCGGAACGTCCGATGAAAAAAAAAATACTGGCCGGAGAGTCCGCATAAAAAATATCTCTGGTCCGAACGTCCGGACGTCGGACGAACCGGCCGCCATTGGCCGGTTGGGGTGGACATTTTGACCGGAACGTCCGTATACCGCATGTGCAAGATCAGTAATATAATAAACTCTTTTTTCATCCCCCTCACCCCCATCATCGAACTTAATCTAAACAACTGTAGTAATTCGCAGAATGTATTTTACTTTTAGATGGTATTGTACTGATTGGCTTCATCCCACAGTGGCAGTGTTATCGAAATCCATCGCTACCCATTAATTATCAGTAAATTGACTACCGGTAGTAAGTCCGGTAGTAAAGTCTTTAATCATGAATGTTGCGATTCTTCATTTTGATCACAATATTATTTTTTTTTTTAAATAGAAGACAAATACAAGGTCCTTTCAATGGGGTAGCATTATCTCAACTTAATCCCTGCTATATTATCAATAGAAATTAAGTCAAAGACCAAACGAAGAAATTAGATATAATACAACAATAATGAGAATACTTATTCCGAATGTAATTTTTTAAATTTGAGAAACAGTAAAGATGGCTTACAGTTTTCAGAATAACATGATAAGATGAGCAGTGAGCATGTAATTGGCAATTTTAAAGTTATTTTGCAAAAGTATGAAACAAAAGCAAAACTGTACGAAAACAATTATAATATATACACAATGGATGCCCAAAAGGAAAAACAAACAAATAGAAAAGCAGATGAGGCACTTAATCCCCAGTTCGTGGAAACGTCACTGGTTAGAAATAATTTGGTTAACAAAACTGGTATGGAAGCGTTTGTGGCGTCCTTTGCGACAATTTTTTCAGCATGAAAGGAAGAAATGCGAGATTCGGGATTAAGAGACTGAGGAAGAGAGCTTATTACATTAGGAGATTGGCAGGAAAATGTATTACAAGTTCTCTTTTGCTTTATTGATTGTCAAATTGAGTGGGGTATCCCTTGCGATGCCATCCTCGTATCCAGGAGAAACAAAAGGCGGGAGAATATTCCTCATGTCAAACACATCATCCTGCGAATTGGAAGAACTAGAGTCAGGCCGGCCCACTACTGCCAAAGTTAAGGGTGTTAGACTGCTAGATGTAGGAAGCGATGACGAAGGAAGGGGCATCCCGCTGGACCCAGGATAACGGTGAGGGAGCCGAAGCGGATGACGAACTAGCAAACTACTACCGAGAACCAAGTCATCAGTGGGGACTGCGATGGTAGCTGCACCAAGAAATTGGGTACCTTTAATTTATTTTCGGCACACATCAGAATAAGACGGTGATTTCTGCAGCAATGAGGACAGTAACGAGGATCGAAAAAAGGAATTATTAGGCAAGAAGGACGATGAAGAGGATCCTTCGTGATGTTGTTGCATCTGGCTGTTAAGTAGAGAATCGATACTGTAGCTTGATTGGCGATCATAGGCTTTGGCATTCGCTACCACGGCGGTCGTTGAATGTGAAACTGAAACGTGACTGAAATGTGACTGCAACGGTGTAGGTGGAACTATGGCTTTGGCTTTCTTAAGGGCGTTCCAAGTTGGGTTTTGAAGGCAAGCTACCTTTTCAAGTCTCGTAAAGCAGAAAGACGTTTCCTGGGAGAAACTAAAGACTCGTTATTTCTTTCGACCTCATGGGAAACGGGACCAGGTGGCCTACGAATTCTATGAGCCTTCTCCAAAAGTTGCGAGGTGATTATTGCAAGCTTCAAAATTCTTTCTTTACTTTTCCTCCACCGCTGACCCATTAGGCACTTCCGTGACGAGGAACTGTCACTGTTAAAACGAAATAGGCAAGGCTCCTGCACTGTCAAACGAAATGGTTTCCGTCGCATACTCCACTGGCAGCGACAATATCGCTCTCGAGATGATTTCCCGACACTAACAAACATTTCCTGAACACTAGATGTTGACTTCTTCACAGGACAAGGATTTTTCCAACGGGTTTCACGTTGCCATGACGAAGACTGAGATTGAACTGACGAAGATTTCGTCACTTATGCTCACTGATGATGCACTGCAATCTTGGCGCGTCGCAACAGCTTGGGTGAGAGAAGGAGGAGG